>JAGSMR010000069.1:810000-1117500 GCA_029286605.1 Sericinus montela | reverse complement strand
ACGATATTTCTTTAAAAAGGCTGCCACTGAGGGGATCTCGAGATCTCTATGGAGATCTGCGCTCCTCATGTATTGGGGTGCGTTTGTAGCACGCCTCATGAACTTGTTTTGATGAATTGAGTGCTCTCAGATATGACCTAGGTGCGTGCGCGAACGCGACACACGCATAGGACATTATCGGCCGAACACAGGTCCTATATAGTAACAATTTTTGTCTTAGCGACATTTTGCTACGATGGCTTGTGAGACTGTAAAGTCGACCGGAAACGAAGGCCGCTTTGTCTCTGACATGTTTAATGTGTTGTTCGAAGGATAACCTACGGTCTAGGACGACCCTAGGTATTTCACCTTCTTAACCCACGGGATGGGTTTATCGAACATTGATATTAAGTTTTGGAATTTGATTGGAGTATGCGCTTTACGCGCGAAGGTTTCGGGGAGTCCTCTTCCTAGAGAAGAGTACGGCCTGGCTTTTTCAGGGTTCACATCAATTCTCCAGGTCCTAAACCAGTGGCTTAGCACACTGATCGCGTTCCGGAGACGGATGTAGATCCTGCATTCATTGGTATCGGTGGTGAAGAGCGTGGTGTCGTCGGCGAATAATGCCAACTCCACTCCGGCCGTCTTCGGGATATCGCTGGTGTATAGCGAGTATAGGGTCGGGGAGAGAACCGAACCCTGCGGAACACCAGCCCTTATGGGTCTGCTGTCGGACAGGACCCCCTCCACTTTGAAGCGGAAGGTGCGATTTGACAAGTAGTCTTGTATGATGTGTACAAGTCTGTCTGGCACTTTTTGAGCATACAGCTTATAAATTAAGCCGTTGTGCCAGACTTTGTCAAATGCCTTTGCGACATCGAAGAATAGGGCCCCACCATTGAGATGGCTTTGGGTCGGTTGAGGCTCTCGAGTATGTGCTCCGTGAGGCGGTGCACTTGCTGAGTACTAGAGTGTTTGGCTCGAAAACCAAACTGCTCGTCGGGAATAAGGTTAAGGGATTTGACGCAGTCATTCAGTCTAGCGATGATGACGCGTTCATAGACTTTCCCAGAGAACTGAGGAGGCTTATGGGCCGGTAACTCGAGGCCTGGTTTTAGGCTTTCCAGATTTGTGGATGCCAATAACGTGAGCCTCCTTCCAGGCGTCCGGGAAGGAGCTACTGGAGAGGAGGGCGTTGAAAATTGCTACTAAGAGCAAGAGAAGGGCGTTTGGGAGGGCCTTGAGGAGCTTGTTGGAGATACCATCAGCTCCTGGAGCTTTTTTGGTCTTGAGGTTCCGGACTATGTCTCGAACCTCCTCCAACGTGGTAGGTGGCAGCGGATCACCCGTCGGCGGCAGGGCGGCTCTACAGGCTACTTCGGCGTCCACCTTCTGAAGGTGGACCGGATCTGTTGGCTGGGAGCTGGGAGAGCATTGAAGCTCTAGGCTGTCGGCTAAGCAATCGGCCTTTCCCTATCCTCAAAAGCTACGGTGCGACCGTCGGAGCTGATCAGGGGCGGCATCGTCGAGACAGTTTCTGACTTCAGAGCCCTCGCCAGTTGCCAATAGGCACTGTGTGATGGCGAGATATCCTTCATCAGTTTGTCCCATCTGTCACTCCTGAGTTCAGCCATGCGCTCCTTGACCTCTCTCTGGAGGCGGCGCATCCTGACTCGATTGTCGTCAGACCTGTATCGATCGTATGCTCTCGTAGCAGCATTTTTTTCTCTCAGCAGCCGTCTAATATCCTCCGGCAGCTCATAGCGGCGATCGTTCGCCACCTTGACCTGCCTAGAGGATGCTTCGACGGCGGCCTTTAAGTGAGAGGTGAGGTGGTCTACAGCAGCAAAGGCCATTTCCTTTGAGGAGATGGCATCTGGGATGCTGTCTAACTCTGGGGTGTTCGTATTCTCTAGATAAATCTCGAGCTTACGCCAGTCCGTCAGGGTTTTGGTCAGAGGGACCTCCGCCGGGGCTGTCCCAGCACCATGGTTACCGGACGATGATCAGAGTTTAACTCGTGTTGCACTTCTATAGATCGCAACGGTAAGGTTACGTTCTTTAGAATTGCAATATCTAATATGTCCGAGGTGTTGTTTCGATTCGGGTCTATCCTAGTAGGTTCTAGGGGGGCGATGATATCGAACATTGAATTGCTACTTAGGTTTATCTTAAGTAGCGCGCGTCCATTCATATTAATAACAGAGCTATTCCAAGCAGAGTGCTTGAGTTTAAGTCGCCCGCAATTATCACCGAGTCGCTTATTTTAAGCAGTGCCTCGATGTCGCTCTCAAATAGTCTTAAATGCGGTCGTAGATAAGCAGATATCACTGTGATAGGCTGATGGCCTGTCAGAGCGATTCTGCAAGCCGAAGCTTCGATATTAACTAAGGTAGGTACATCAATCGCCACACAGTGCAATGATGCCTTATAGTAGATAAGCGTACCGCCTCCGCGGGTGGGTCGGTCGTTACGCACTAATCGGTAATTTGCTATTTTTGGATCGCGCATTCTACTGGTGAGTCGCGTCTCCTGTATAAGGAGGATGTCTAATTGGTGGACGGCGAGAAATTCTCTCACTTCGTCCAATTGCCTTTTAAGGCCGTTTGCATTGAAGTAGCCGACAGCCAGAAACCTAGGTTTAACTTTACATGGTGTGTTATCCATTTTGGATTAGTACAACATGAAGAAAAAGGGGACTTAGGAGGTTTGCCTCCAGGGAATTGACTTACGAACAAAACAACTGAACATTGAATACAATGTTCAATTGTTTTATTTGCGTGAGGCCTTAAACTTATTATAAGTTTCGAATAGCGCCTTATGTTTGGCGACTATTCTGAAGAAATCGGACGCCGAATCTGACGCCTCTAATTCCGAGACCGTTGTCTCTATTTCGCTGATGTCGAAGAGATCTGCGATCTCTCCGAGCCGCGCGAAAACGTCGTCGCCGGCGCTAGTCGTCTTTGCGCCCCGCGCCAGACGCCTTGCGGGGCCTGCGGGAGGAGCAGCGACGGGAGTAGGCACGGGGGAGGGTTTTGCCGGGCCCACCATCGGTGGGGGTTTCACCCACGCGTTGGTTTTGGGGGGCGGAGCCGGGACCAAGGCATTAACCTTTTTAGCGCTTTTCGCGTTTTTCGCGGGGGGAGAGGTGGAGGCGGGAGCCCCAGTGGTGCGCCCCTTTGTTCCTCTTCCCCTCTGCGTCTCTTGCCGTGCGGCGCGTTGGGACATCCGCGATAATTCGCAGGGTGACCTCGCCTCCGCACAGGACGCACGCCGGGGGAATGTCCGTAGGCTTGGGCCTGGGACAGTCCGCTGTGGCGTGGTCCTCTAGGCACTTGACGCACCTAGGGCGTGAATGGCAGTTCCTTGCGGAATGCCCGTATAATTGGCACTGGTGGCACTGACCCGGGGAAGTGCGCTTCCTCGGGGCCTCCACGCGAATGCCGTGCACATGGGCGGCAGACTTGATCTTGAAGATCAGCTGCGCCTCGTTGGTGCGGTCGAGATGGACCAGCACCAGATTGTAGGGCTCGGGTGCGCATGTTGCGCATCCTGTGCACCGCCTGCACCGGCAGACCTTGCTTAACAAGGTCATCATGAACTGTTTGGGTGTCTACCTCTTTGGGTATACTAATGACTGCGCGGAGGACTTTCTCCTCCTCCAGCGCGTACGTGTGGTAGTTGATCTTCCGATCACTTAACCACCTGGTCAGGGCGCGATGGTCGGCCGGGGACTGTACCGTTACCGCCATCCCGGTGGCTCCACCAGTATGCGCAATCGGTTATCGTATATATGCGTGTAACGGTGAGAACTTCGATAGTGCGATGTAGGATCTCAATGTGTTTCCCGAATCCGCCGCTAGCGAGCTTCTTAGACATAGATGATGAGAGACTCAGCATTGACTAAAATCGGAGCCAAGCTATCCGTCTGTCACGTTGTCCTGAAATAGGTTCCGGCGAAGTGCGGGTCGAAAGGGCTGAATTGTCTATATAATTGTCCATACTTACTTTATTATTGCGTGAAGACAAATAATAAATTAACTATTGTTTAACAACTTCTCCCATCTAGAATACTGATACGGCATTAAGGCATCTTTTTTTTAAAGGAAACACACACCCCCTTCCCTCAATTATGGGGGGGGGGCACTCTAAGGGAGGCAACGCATCTGCTATGCGGTAAACACTTACCATCACGTGAGCCACCTGCTCGTTTGCCTCCCTTTTCTATATAAAAAAAAGGAAATTACAATAACAATGACATACACCATATCAATCGACTGTCATTTCTTATAATGTTACCACGTATCCCCCTGTGCCCGCAGACTACTGCATGGTGCAGTTCGTGAAGCCGAACCTGCTGGGCAAGTACAACGAGTACCTGAACCGGTTCGTGAACCCCATCACCAACGGCCAGTACACCGACTCCACGGAGCACGACATCCGCGTCATGAAGCGCCGCTCGCACGTGCTGCACAAGATGCTCGACGGCGCCGTGCAGGTCGACTCCCGCTGCTCTGTGTTCTCTTACTCTTTTATAACTATAGGAGATAGAGATTATATTTTTAAAGTCACGATAGCCGAGTGGAAGGGGTGGTCGGGATTCCGAGTCGAGAGACCCGAGTTCGATCCCCAGGTGGCAGTACCAATGGGTTTTTTCAAAACCTATGTACGATTCATATCGTTGGCTTGGACACAAAGACGGCGACGGGCTCACCACCTGTCACGTTGTCCCGAAAATATCTTCGGTGGAAGGGGGGTCAATGGGACTTAATTGTCTAGACTAGACCTCTGTCTACCCCTGTATTGGGAATGGCGTGAAGACATTTTTTATCTATTTATATAAACTACTGCCAATAATAGTCACGATAGCCGAGTGGTCGAGCGGCCGGAATTCGAGTCGAGATACCAGAGTTCGATCCCCAAATAGCGGGCTTGTAACAATGGCTTTTATCAACAACAATATACAATTTATGTCATTGGCTTGAACATAAAGCCAGCTACGGGCTCACCACATATCACGTTGTCCCAAAGAATGTTTTCGGGGAAGGTGGATTGAAAGAATTTAATTATCTAGACCTTTGTCTACCCGTATTGGAAGTGACAATGATTTTTTTTAATTCTATTCTTCTTGTACTGTTTTATAACGATAAGAAGTAAAATTTCTATATTACTGCACTGTGTAAAAATATAAGCATTTTACCACAGACTCGCTCATCTCGATGTCTCTGGAACCATAAGCCTTGACTTGAAATTTGGTCGGAATATCCTTACGTCGAGTAGAGGTCAGCTAAGAACGGATTTTAGGAAATTCCAGCCGCAAGGAGTTGCGGGGCCTTGTAAAAAATTAATTTTTCACGCTTGGCATTAGAATCTTTCTGCCTGTGTCTTTTATGCCATTAGAATCTGACGGGAGCAGCTAGTCTGCTATAGTTATAAACTGGGTCAGTACCCACCTGGCAGAACTTCTTGGCAGAACTTATTTCATTCGATAAGGTATCTGGAGACTCACATCCTTAACTATGTCAATACACTTTCTATCATCCTCTTGGTTACTTGGACTATATAAATAATATCTCTTTTCTTGCATTATGTTGATAGATTATTTTTTTAAACTGTTTCAAATATATATACTCATATATTGTTGTTTTTGGTTTTACTGTTAATCCAGTATTATTCGGTCTGCAGCAAAATCACATATGTATGTAATGGTTTGTTTGTTTGATAATTTTGTATAATTTTTTCCAGAGGAGAGATTATGGGGTGCTGGCGCCCTTCCTGCCTCCGAAACACGAATATGTACTCTTTATAACACTCTCAGAGGTGCAGATCAAATTATATCAACACTATCTCGATAATTACTCTAGGAGGTAATTATAATTTTTTTTATATATAAACGTAACATTTGAGACACATTAAACTCCCTCGGTGGGAATTACTTCCAATTAATATATCAAATAATGGCTGACATTTTAACTATAATATTTGTTAGTTAATTGACTCAGGCGTCACTTTGCGGAAATTCATTGTAAAGTTGTTATTGAAAAAAATTACTTTGCAACCCTCCGCATACAAATATAAAAAGGTATATGTTACCTTGTCCGAAGAGAAGAAGAGCACCACCCTCCCTCCCACAGATGCATGCACTAATTCCACTGTATGCACCACCACTACATTCAAACCAGGTAACATATACCACCACCGAAAACGCGACACGTGTTTCGCCTCAAAACAAGGCATTCTCAAGCGAGTAGACTCTACGATGAGCGACCGCAGAGGTCTCTGCGGTCTCTGAGAATAAGTATGTAAAAAAAGAGTAAGTATGTAAAAAATAAGCTTTTTAAGCATAAGCTAAAGCTTATTATCCTTTGGCCTTTTTATAAGATTTTTCTATTTAAAGTTACGAAAAAAAATTGTCACTAACTATAAAATATTTGAAGCAAGTCCTTTAAATTAACATGGTATGCAATCAAATTAAATCAAATCATTTATTTATCGGTATATGTAACATACATTACATCCATCGATCGTCATTTTTGAAACTACCACCATTTCGTATTGAGGTTCCTCTGACGGAGAAGAAACAGCGAAATAAATTCCGTAGGTATCCTTTTTTTTAGCTTTTTTTTATAAAAGAAATACAAAATAATTTAATTAGAAAACAGTTAACAATAACTTAATTAGAAATAGCATGGGAGCGATCAACTCATTCCCAGGGGTCACTGTCATTAATATATTCATTTATATTGTAATAATCCTTTTTGTACACTTTTTCTTTGATAAATGCTTTAAACCTGTTTATAGATAAACTTGTTCTTTTGCCAGGATTTTGTTGTAGAAGCGTGCACACTACCCTATGAATGAGTAACTTACTCAATGCGTAAAACTAATAAGAGAATTTAAAGAATTTTCTTTTTCTGTGCAGGCCACTCCCAGGTAAATCGTCGGGTTTCCTTTTCCCGGACTTCCAATCCTTGCAGAGGATATGGACGCATCCTTTGGTACTCAAGTACAACTCTGAACGGTACGAGATAATGCAGCAGAAAAAGGTATACTTGCTAAATATGATTGATATTTTTTTAATGTAATTTTATCAAAGAAGAGGAGAAAATTGTAATTAAACTGCTTATTGCAGAGGGAGAGAGAAGAAGAAGATTCAGATGGATCTTTAGTGGACTTCATTGATGATGATTCCACACCAGATGTAAGTTTTGTTTTGTCAATTATCAACATTATTATTTAAATAAAATTATTATGCAAAAATATTATGTCTAGATAACTTTTTAACAAGCGGCGTGACTGTCAATGCGTTGTTGCAATGTTCTAGCCCTCAATACAAATTATTGGCATGATTCATGATAGGATTCCGATCACCTATCCACTCTACTATCGTGGCTATTTATTATTAATTAAGGTATATCATTAATTAATTTTAAATACGATCACCACCTGTTGCATTGTCCCAAATAAGCTTCATTGAAAAGTATGGAAAATTGCGTGAAGATAAAAAAATCTTTATTTTGTCCTACAGGAAAGTTCTACAGAAGAATCTTCTGATGACTTCTCAGATGCCAGTGATGATAGTAGAAAGAAAAGTAAGAATAAGAAAGCAGCAAAAAAAGGAAAAGTTAAAGATAGCAAAGCTTCTAAGCGAAGGGGAACCAGAGCTAACCCAGGTATATTATATAGTTTAGAAAAGTGCATGGTCATTTTTATTATAAAGTGTTCATAATGAGATTTAAAAAAAAAATTAAGAAAATGTTTAAAACTAAGCAAATTTTTTTTTTCTTTTAAAATTACTAGTAGCTTAGTGCTCAGGGCTCTTTCTTTTTACGCCACAGACTCAGGTTCGATCGCCAAGCTGATTCTTATGCTCATTGGCTAAAATGGTTAAGAGCTAAATTAAGAGACAAAAAACCAACACACTGGCAGACGTTCCTCTGCTCAAATCTGATTCAAATATTTTAAAGAAGTCCTTTGCCCAACATTTATTGGGGGCATTTATATGCTAAATTAATTAAAATCAAAAATGTCATTCTCAGTTGAACAACTAGAAGAGGATCAGAAACCATTGGAGGCGGTAGAAGCGAAATATGAGAACCCAACTGAGTGGTGGATGAAGCTGGTGACGGATGACGAGTTGGAGGATATGCGCAACTCGCACAAGCTCGTGCTTCTGTTCGACATCCTGCGGCAGTGTGAGACGATTGGGGATAAATTGTAAGTGTATTTCTAAGATCTCTTATTTACAAATAAGCATTTATGGTCTGTGCATGTTCACAAACCTGATTGTGCTTGCTGTATACTACTACAAGCATTCATAGTGCCAAAACTATACTGTTAAACTGTAAAATTACCCTTATTACTTGAAAAATTATACTACTAAGTTACTAAATTAACATACTAAGTTATCATAACACTGTAATGAAACGGGGCTAGGACGCGGGGGTTTCTGGACCGACCGATGCGTAAAACAGCTCCCGGTCGAGAGGATATCTATACATCTAAACATATAAATAAAATTGGAGAGTCCTTTTGTAATATTGAAATAATCGGATTCCGCATTAAGTGTTAAACAGCGGGCAAAGCCGCGGGGTCCAGCTAGTATAAGATGAGAAATATAACACCTTTAAAATGCTATTTGAATTCTTACTAGCCTCTTCTATAACACAGGTTGGTGTTTTCGCAATCATTGTATTCATTGGACCTTATTGAGCACTTTTTGGGTAAAGTTGATGAAGCGACACAAGAAGGACGTATAGATGAAAAACTTGGCGGACATGTTGGTAAGTAAAAATAAAACTAAAGGCTGCACAAAAAAAAAAACAAAATAATGCATAATTTTTAGATTATAGCTCCTTATTATATTAGACTATATTAGTAGGTGTGAAAGAGAATCAATTCATGATAAAAATAAATAAATATCTTATGCCATTCCTTCCCAATACAGGGGTAGACAGAGGTCTAGACAATTAAGTCTTTTCAACCCATCTTCCACTGAAAACATTTTTTTGGGACAATGTGACAGGTGGTGAGCACGTTGACGTCTTTATGTCCAAGCCAACGATATAAATTGTAGCTACCTGGGTATTAAACTCGTAGCCGATTACCTAACCACTATAGGGACTATTTGACTAAACGCTTTGAAAACTTTACAAAAAAAAAAATTTATGACATAAAATCATACATAAATGGCCTTTGAGAGTTTATTACAGGACTTGGGCCTCTCTCATATGTATCTGCCATAATAGCCACGCTAGGTAAATGGATTGGCAATCTCGGTACCAGACACCTTAAACCTTAGACGCCTATCACCGGTCTGCTCAATTACGGTCTCATAAATTTTTAATTTCGACACGAGAATACATTTTTTAAATTAATTTAACTTTAATTATTTTACTGATAACTTTATTGATCTTTAGGAACTGTATATCTGTTTTCTTATCTTTCTTTTGTGATTCAATTGGTGACCATAAACATTGTTGTGTTTTAAAATAAATAAATATCTTCACGCAATTCCCAATACAGGGGTAGACAGAGGTCGAGTCTAGACAATTAAGTCCCTTCGACCCACCTTCCACCGAAGATATTATCGGGACAACGTGACAGGTGGTGAGCCCGTCGCCGTCTTTATGTCCAAGCCAACGATATTCGTACATAAGTTTTTGAAAAACCCATTGGTACGAGCCTACCAACTGGGGATCGAACTCGGGTCTTTTGACTCGAAATTCCGACCACCGACGACACATTGTTGTGTCGTGGTTATAAAATATGAGATAATTAATTAATATTCACTTTTATTAATTACACCTGTCACACTTGAGAGACCGAAGTGAGAGTGTTGCCAATACACATAATAATGTATATCTTTTAGTTATGATGAATATATTCAAATTAATTAAAACTTAACATAGTTTGTCATCTTGTGTGTCTTATCTAATATAAACTCGGCAGCTATTTGATGACTATCTCATTATCTTACAAAAGTTGTTTATTTAAAGTTTATCACTTAACTTTAAGCAACAAAGGATGAACTTAATGTATTTAGGCTTTCTCTGCCAGTCAACCCAGGGGTTGCTGAGAAATTGTAGTATGTACAGCAATAAAAAGAAAAAAGAAGAAAACTTATACCAAAAGAAGATTTGAATATTATGTAAGATATATAATATTTATATCATGATATATATACCATATGCGTTGAAAAAGGAGCGGACTATTACAGTATTGTGACTTAAACATCATCAATAAACACTATGTTTTTCCAGGGTCCTGGTCACCAGGCATAGATTACTTCAGGCTTGATGGTTCCACTTCCTGCGAGAACAGATCAATTTGGTGTAAGAATTTTAACAGGGAAGATAATCCCAGAGCAAGGTATGCTTTTTTTCTTTTACTTTAATTCTGATTACATTTATGAATGGTGTATGCTTTCTTTACTTAGGAGTATGCTATTACGGACTTGCCTTTGTCTGCCACCGGGTATACAGAGGTAATGAAATCACAGGCTGTTGGGCATTTTTCATTTATTTTATTTGTTTTTCTTCACGAACAGTCCCTGACGGGGTAGCCAGAGAGAACAGATCGTCAAGTGACACGATCCTCACATACATCTTTTTCTTCTTTTAGATTCATCATTTTCTTCATACATTGACGTCTAGGTATCCGAGTACTCTTGACCCTCCCCTTTTCGAACAGTTTGTTACCTCGACACCTGTTGTTTTTTTCTCTCTTATTACTCATAATTTAAGTTTTCAGTAGTTACAAGTTTAACTTGTGTTCCGTTCATTACAGATTGTTCCTCATATCGACGCGGGCCGGCGGGCTCGGCATCAACTTGGTAGCGGCGAATCGCGTCGTGATATTCGACGTGTCGTGGAACCCCTCGCACGACGTCCAGAGTATATTCCGCGTGTACCGCTTCGGCCAGAAGAAACCCTGCTACATCTACAGGTTTCTTGCTATGGTCAGTATTTTGTATTAAATCAGTAGTTATTTACTTAAATTATCTTCAGCCTATTCTAAATAACTCAACTCTATAACTCTACATGAAATTTAAACAGCAGCTGTGATAATTTATTTACCTTCACGCACAGTCCCTGATGGAGTAGCCAGAGAGAACAGATCCCCAAGTGTCCACGATCCTTACACACCTCTTTAATGATATAAATAATAAAATAATAAATATAATAAATATCTTCACGCAATTCCCAATACAGGGGTAGACAGAGGTCAAGTCAGAGACAATTAAGTCCCTTTGACCCACCTTCCACCGAAGATATTTTCTGGACAACGTGACAGGTGGTGAGCCCGTCGCCGCCTTTATGTCCAACCAACGATGAAATTCGTACACAAGTTTTTGGAAAAACTCATTGGTACTGCCACCTGGGGATCGAACTCGGGTCTCTCGACTCGAAATTCCGACCACACAACAACTCGGCTATCGTGACTTATAATGAGAATTAGAATGAGAATAATAATAAAATTTAAGTTAATTTTGTAAAGCCATATTATTAATATTGGTGGAATACGGAACCATAGGGTCCAAAATGCTGCCCTGTGGTATTCCATGGGTAACTGGAAGCTCAATTAGATAGGTAATTACACCTGTCTGTGGAATATGTTAGCTAGAGCTCTGTCTACCTCTGTGTTGGGAATGGCGTGAAGATATATATACAATAAAATATTAATCACAAGTCACGATAGCCGAGTGGTTGGGTGGTCGAAAGAGAGTTCGATCCTCAAGTGGCCGTACCAATGGGTTTTTCTAAAAACCTATGTACAAATTATATCGTTGGCTTGGACAAAAAGAAGGCGACGGGCTCACCACCTGTCACGTTGTCCCGAAAATATCTTCGGTGGAAGGTGGGTCGATGGGACTTAAATGTCTAGACTAGACCTCTGTCTACCCCAGTATCGGGAATTGCGTGAAGATTTCTTTAACTAAATGAGTGGTACGCGCGCGTGGCAGGGCACTATGGAGGAGAAGATCTACGAGCGGCAGGTGACGAAGCAGGCGATCTCGAAGCGCGTGATCGACG
Organism: Sericinus montela; assembly: GCA_029286605.1. Classification (NCBI taxonomy): domain Eukaryota; kingdom Metazoa; phylum Arthropoda; class Insecta; order Lepidoptera; family Papilionidae; genus Sericinus; species Sericinus montela. The sequence continues at coordinate 1,105,486 of JAGSMR010000069.1, read as the reverse complement.
AGCAGCAGATCGACCGGCACTACGCGGAGAACGACCTGGCCGAGCTGTACATGTTCGAGCCGCGCCCGCCCGCGCCGCGCCCGCTGCCGCCGCTGCCGCGCGACCGCCTCTTCGCCGAGATGCTGCGCGAGCACGACGCGCAGGTGCCTCGCCTCTCTCTCTCTCTCTCTCTCTCTCTCTCTCTCCTCGTTCTCTCCCACAAGGGCTTGCGCCGCGCGACCGCCTCTTCGCCGAGATGCTGCGCGAAACTGACGCGCAGGTGCCTCGCGTCTCTCTCTCTCTCTCTCTCTCTCTCGTTCTCTCCCACAAGGGCTTGCGCCGCGCGACCGCCTCTTCGCCGAGATGCTGCGCGAGCACGACGCGCAGGTGCCTCGCCTCTCTCTCTCTCTCTCTCTCGTTCTCTCCCACAAGGGCTTGCGCCGCGCGACCGCCTCTTCGCCGAGATGCTGCGCGAGCACGACGCGCAGGTGCCTCGCCTCTCTCTCTCTCTCTCGTTCTCTCCCACAAGGGCTTGCGCTGCGCGACCGCCTCTTGGCCGAGATGCTGCGCGAGCACGACGCGCAGGTGCCTCGCCTCTCTGTCGCTCTCTCTTTACTCCCACTCTTTCGCTCTCTCACTCAAGCCCGACCCGCCCTCTGAAGTGCGACCTCCTATTCGCCGAGATAGTGTTCGAACTCGACGCACAGGAAACGCCTCTCTCCCCCTAACTTCTCTATCTCTAATTCACGCCAGACCGCGCCCCTTGCCGCGCCGCTGCCCTTGATCCTGTGCGAGCATGTCGCACCGGTACCCCCCAGTCTCTCACTCACTCACATTCACGACCGCACCTCGCCATCTCCCGCAGTTTGTAAAATAACTTTTAACATGTACAGCGGAAACTAAACAATAAATTTTATGTTTATTGCCACAGATTTACAAATATCACGAACACGATTCTCTTCTCGAAAACAAAGAGGAGGAGACGTTAAGTGAGGAAGAACGCAAAGCGGCCTGGGAAGACTTTGAGAACGAGAAGAATAGACCGCCGCCAGCACCTTTCCCTGCTGCCTGGCAGATGCCTAATGGAATGGGTGAGTACATGCAATGTTAACAGGAATACTAATGTTATTAAACATTGCTAGTATCCTTTAAAAAAAAATTAATTAATGTTATAAAGATTTTTTTCTGTGTGTGTGAATGTGTTGGTAGCCATCTACAAAACCTTTATAAACCAAATAGTTTTAGAAAAATAGTTAACCCCCTTTTACGATACCTGTGGGAAGAAAGAAGATGGTATATTCTTATGCCATTACCACCATAACAATTAAATTTGGTTTAACTGGCCATGTCTTTCAAGCCAAAGGCTACGAGTAAAGATTTATGCTATGAATATTAACAAATCATGGATTTTTATATAAATATCTTTTTGTGTAAGTTTAATAATACTATACTAATAAATATGTAATTGGTATAAATATATAATTGATATAAAAATATAATTGGTGTAAACACTTAGATGGCAAAAGTCTCACCAACTGTCATCTCAAATAAGTCCCAGTGAAAAGTGAGTTGAAGGATTTGTTTTTTGACTAGTTTGCTGACTTGACTAGTTTTGAAAAGTGTAAAGAAATTCCATAATAAACGAAAGTAATAAACCGTAAATTCTTATCTTTTCGATATTCTTTGTCGGTGATGTTTAATATTGCAAAATGATTCCACAGTTCCGGGACTCCTGGCGCAACAACAGCAGCAGCTCGCTTACGCCGCTCTGGCGACGCTGCGCAAGGAGATGCCCAACATCAACGAGAACCAGATCCGAGACCTCATGCCTCTCATTTACAATGCCAACCCGGGGGTGAGAATTTCATTAGTTCACCGCAAAGCCTGTGCATCTCCCTTCATTTAACTGAATCGTAATCATCAAAATGACAATCGTTATCAAGTTATTACCGCTATCCAACGACCTCCGTGGAGAAGTGGTGCGCACACCAGTTTTCATGGTGGCACCAGTTTTGAGGTCCTGGGTTCGATTCCTGGTCTGGTCCATGTAGAAAAATCACATTTTCTGCATTGTCTCAGGTGTTTTCGTAATATCTTCGTTATTTACGATTCTGTAACACAAGTACTTTTCTACTTGCTTTAGGATCAAAGCAATTGGTGTGATGTATGTATTTATCTATTTATTTATTATTTTCCTATGTATTTATTTTTTACGTTTTGTATTTAAGTATAAACAAACTAGCTCACAACCATATTCCATGTATTGTTTCTATACATATAATATTAATCTCAACGTGACCAATTCTTGGTCTCATTTCTGATGTCTTTCATATTTTTATTGACTAGGGCCTGATTTTTCAATCACTAGAAAAGATATGCATCTGTTCATTATAAACCAAATAAATGTAAAAAATTGTATTTTTATTATTTAACCAGCCGACGTCTTAAACATTGTTTTGCCATACAAAACAATGGTGGGTTGATCATAGAAAGGTGATAATTTAGGGTTTTTTATTGAATAAATAAGTATTTCATGTTGAGAAATAGCACCACAGTCAGTTCTCATAAATAAAATAATAATATCGTAGTATTTACTAAATATGAGATATTAGTTCTGTGAACAGGTAAATTTAATGGTTACCTTTTGTGATTAAGAAACCCAGCCCTTTGTCTACACATTATCAGATCTTTATTTTCATCTATTTATCTATCTACAGTCAAAATATTTCTATACCTCTCTTCTATTGACAGTACATATGACATTTAAAAATAATGACGATTTCATATTTGTTTAGATGTTCGGTGGATATGACTACGGCGTAAGTTATTATCAATATGTGTATGGGTCTTTATATATTTTTAGTTTGTGCTTCACGCCACCATATCCGCTATACCTCTTATGACACTAGCATGTTCTGTTTTAAATACAAATTGGAATGAATGTTTATCAAAATAAGTAGTTGTTATGTTATTATTTTTGAACATTTTGTCAGATAAATCATTTGGAAGCATACTAAAGTAGAAGATGTATGTTACGTAGTTCTACAATGTTAATGTACTTTTGTGAATATTCTAAATGTGATAAGCTTTATGATTATAGAATTTTCACAATGTGTTTTTAAATTTTTTAGTTGATGCAGAAAATGAGCGAAATTTATAAATACGCGCAGCCCGGTATGATGAATCCGTCACTGATGAACCAAGTGATGAATCCAGGTGAGGTTAATTATTTTCGATTGATAAATCGATTGACTTTGGATGGTCGGAATTTCGAGTCAAGAGACCCGAGTTCGATCCGCAGGTGGCAGACTCGTACCAATGGGTTTTTCAAAAATTTATGTACGAATTATATATCTTTGGCTTGGACATAAAGACGGCGACCGGCTCGCCACCTGTCACCGCTGTCCCGATAATATCTTCAGTGGAAGGTAGGTCGAAGGGACTTAATAGTCTACACTAGACCTCTGTCTACCCCTGTATTGGGAATTGCGTGAAGATATTTAATTAAAACTTATGTACGATTTTAGGTTGAATTCGCCACAAAGACAGCGACAAGCACATCACCTTTCGCATTGTTCTAAATAAGTTCCAATGAAATGTGGGTTTCTACCCACTTCTCCGTTTCCCTCCCCCTTCCCGCTTTCTAGGGCAAAATTTTCTAGACCTCTGATTATCCCAGTAAGAGAAATGCATGTCTGTATAACATTAAATTGCAAATAATGAACTAATCTTTATCTTTTTAATATTTGTATCTTGTTCACTTACTTACAGACATACATACATGATGGCCTAATAAAGTCCACTGCAGGACATAGGTCTCTCCCATCGAGAGGATTTTACATAAATATTTGGATTGGCGATTGCCGTACCAGTCACCTCGCACCTTAGACGCTGCTGCCCATCTTCGCTCTGATTATTTTGGTTTGATATTATTAGAGATGATAACCATCTCCGCCATTAATTGGTTGCCATAACGATATTGAAGGCTATTTCCCTCAGTCGCCTCTTATGAAACCCACGAGAAGAAAGGGAGTGGCAATATTCTTACACCGTTACCACACATTCTATATAATAATCATGTATTTGTTTTATCAAAATAATCTTAAAACCATATCTAAAAGAGTAAGTCAATATTGAAAGTTTAACTGTGGCTTCAAATAGTAATTCTACATTTTATAATTCATTTTTGTGTAGCTGGGGCCGGCGCAGAGCCTTTAGGAGGCACAAGTGGTCTGCAGTATGAACCTCCGTGGCAACGGCAGCAACAACAACAGCAACAGATGAGACTACAACAATTGATGCAGCAACAGCAACAACAACAGAATGTGAATATTTTCACTGACATTAACTTATCTTCATGCATGTTCCCTGCATACCACTATACCACTTGTTCTTTCAAATTCATAATTTTCTTCATACAGGCACGTCTAGGTATAAAAGAATTAAATTAATCTAATCTAATCTTAATTTAACAATGAAGAAAGAACGAAGTGTGAAATATGGGTAAATCAGGAATGTCTAGAACTGTTGAATGAAATTGTATACTTGGGTAGTGCGTTTAGCCGGGATGGAAGATGTGATTTGGATGTGGACAGGCGTGTCGCTGCCGGGAACAAAGTCAATGGTGCCCTGACTGCGTTAATCACAAGGCAAGGCGTTGTGAAAAGTACACACCCTGCAATACATTACGCAGTGTTGTTATCGACTTTGTTATATGGCAGCGAAACCTGGATATGCCAGAAGAAGCATAAAAGCAGGTTGAATGCAGTGGAGATGCGATCTATTCGTAAACTATGCGGTCTTACCATGGCCGACCGAAAGCGAAACGAAGAGGTTCAGAATATGGCAGGTTTGAAAGATGACCTTGTCACAAAAATGATAAGGACGTGCTTCGATGGTTTGGGCACGTTGAGCGAATGAGTGAAAACCGAATGGTGAAGAAAATATATAGCGCGAAAGTTAATACTAAAAGGTGTCGAGGTAGACCGAGACTAACTTTCGAAGACCATGTGAGCAAATTGCTCGAAGAGGGGAGGGTCAAGAGTACTCGGATACCTAGACGTGCATGTATGAAGAAGATGATGAATTTGAAAGAAGGAAAGAAGTATGTAGGGATCGTGAGCACTGCAGCACTGCAGCTGCAGCGGCCGCCCGCCACGTCCGACGTCGTCAACCTCGCCGACCTGACCAGGTGAGTGAGCACTGCAGCACTGCAGCTGCAGCGGCCGCCCGCCACGTCCGACGTCGTCAGCCTCGCCGACTCCGACTGGGTGGTGAGCACTGCAGCACTGCAGCTGCAGCGGCCGCCCGCCACGTCCGACGTCGTCAACCTCGCCGACCTGACCAGGTGAGTGAGCACTGCAGCACTGCAGCTGCAGCGGCCGCCCGCCACGTCCGACGTCGTCAACCTCGCCGACCTGACCAGGTGAGTGAGCACTGCAGCACTGCAGCTGCAGCGGCCGCCCGCCACGTCCGACGTCGTCAACCCCGCCGACCTGACTAGGTGAGTGAGCACTGCAGCACTGCAGCTGCAGCGGCCGCCCGCCACGTCCGACGTCGTCAACCCCGCCGACCTGACTAGGTGAGTGAGCACTGCAGCACTGCAGCTGCAGCGGCCGCCCGCCACGTCCGACGTCGTCAACCTCGCCGACCTGACCAGGTGAGTGAGCACTGCAGCACTGCAGCGCTGCAGCGGCCGCCCGCCACGTCCGACGTCGTCAACCCCGCCGACCTGACTAGGTGAGTGAGCACTGCAGCACTGCAGCTGCAGCGGCCGCCCGCCACGTCCGACGTCGTCAACCTCGCCGACTCCGACTAGGTGAGTGAGCACTGCAGCACTGCAGCGCTGCAGCGGCCGCCCGACACGTCCGACGTCGTCAACCTCGCCGACTCTGACCAGGTGAGTGAGCACTGCAGCACTGCAGCTGCAGCGGCCGCCCGCCACGTCCGACGTCGTCAACCTCGCCGACCTGACCAGGTGAGTGAGCACTGCAGCACTGCAGCTGCAGCGGCCGCCCGCCACGTCCGACGTCGTCAACCTCGCCGACTCCGACTGGGTGGTGAGCACTGCAGCACTGCAGCGCTGCAGCGGCCGCCCGCCACGTCCGACGTCGTCAACCCCGCCGACCTGACCAGGTGAGTGAGCACTGCAGCACTGCAGCTGCAGCGGCCGCCCGCCACGTCCGACGTCGTCAACCCCGCCGACCTGACTAGGTGAGTGAGCACTGCAGCACTGCAGCTGCAGCGGCCGCCCGCCACGTCCGACGTCGTCAACCCCGCCGACCTGACCAGGTGAGTGAGCACTGCAGCACTGCAGCGCTGCAGCGGCCGCCCGCCACGTCCGACGTCGTCAACCCCGCCGACCTGACTAGGTGAGTGAGCACTGCAGCACTGCAGCGCTGCAGCGGCCGCCCGCCGTCCGACGTCGTCAACCCCGCCGACCTGACTAGGTGAGTGAGCACTGCAGCACTGCAGCTGCAGCGGCCGCCCGCCACGTCCGACGTCGTCAACCTCGCCGACCTGACCAGGTGAGTGAGCACTGCAGCACTGCAGCTGCAGCGGCCGCCCGCCACGTCCGACGTCGTCAACCTCGCCGACCTGACCAGGTGAGTGAGCACTGCAGCACTGCAGCTGCAGCGGCCGCCCGCCGTCCGACGTCGTCAACCCCGCCGACCTGACTAGGTGAGTGAGCACTGCAGCACTGCAGCTGCAGCGGCCGCCCGCCACGTCCGACGTCGTCAACCTCGCCGACCTGACCAGGTGAGTGAGCACTGCAGCACTGCAGCTGCAGCGGCCGCCCGCCACGTCCGACGTCGTCAACCTCGCCGACTCCGACTGGGTGGTGAGCACTGCAGCACTGCAGCTGCAGCGGCCGCCCGCCACGTCCGACGTCGTCAACCCCGCCGACCTGACTAGGTGAGTGAGCACTGCAGCACTGCAGCTGCAGCGGCCGCCCGCCACGTCCGACGTCGTCAACCCCGCCGACCTGACTAGGTGAGTGAGCACTGCAGCACTGCAGCTGCAGCGGCCGCCCGCCACGTCCGACGTCGTCAACCTCGCCGACTCCGACTAGGTGAGTGAGCACTGCAGCACTGCAGCGCTGCAGCGGCCGCCCGCCACGTCCGACGTCGTCAACCTCGCCGACCTGACCAGGTGAGTGAGCACTGCAGCACTGCAGCTGCAGCGGCCGCCCGCCACGTCCGACGTCGTCAACCCCGCCGACCTGACTAGGTGAGTGAGCACTGCAGCACTGCAGCTGCAGCGGCCGCCCGCCACGTCCGACGTCGTCAACCCCGCCGACCTGACTAGGTGAGTGAGCACTGCAGCACTGCAGCTGCAGCGGCCGCCCGCCGTCCGACGTCGTCAACCCCGCCGACCTGACTAGGTGAGTGAGCACTGCAGCACTGCAGCTGCAGCGGCCGCCCGCCACGTCCGACGTCGTCAACCTCGCCGACTCCGACTGGGTGGTGAGCACTGCAGCACTGCAGCTGCAGCGGCCGCCCGCCACGTCCGACGTCGTCAACCCCGCCGACCTGACCAGGTGAGTGAGCACTGCAGCGCTGCAGCGGCCGCCCGCCACGTCCGACGTCGTCAACCCCGCCGACCTGACTAGGTGAGTGAGCACTGCAGCACTGCAGCGCTGCAGCGGCCGCCCGCCACGTCCGACGTCGTCAACCTCGCCGACCTGACCAGGTGAGTGAGCACTGCAGCACTGCAGCTGCAGCGGCCGCCCGCCGTCCGACGTCGTCAACCCCGCCGACCTGACTAGGTGAGTGAGCACTGCAGCACTGCAGCTGCAGCGGCCGCCCGCCACGTCCGACGTCGTCAACCCCGCCGACCTGACTAGGTGAGTGAGCACTGCAGCACTGCAGCTGCAGCGGCCGCCCGCCACGTCCGACGTCGTCAACCTCGCCGACTCCGACTAGGTGAGTGAGCACTGCAGCACTGCAGCGCTGCAGCGGCCGCCCGCCACGTCCGACGTCGTCAACCTCGCCGACTCCGACTAGGTGAGTGAGCACTGCAGCACTGCAGCGCTGCAGCGGCCGCCCGCCACGTCCGACGTCGTCAACCTCGCCGACTCCGACTAGGTGAGTGAGCACTGCAGCACTGCAGCGCTGCAGCGGCCGCCCGCCGTCCGACGTCGTCAACCTCGCCGACCTGACCAGGTGAGTGAGCACTGCAGCGCTGCAGCGGCCGCCCGCCACGTCCGGACGTCGTCAACCCCGCCGACCTGACCAGGTGAGTGAGCACTGCAGCACTGCAGCTGCAGCGGCCGCCCGCCACGTCCGACGTCGTCAACCCCGCCGACCTGACCAGGTGAGTGAGCACTGCAGCACTGCAGCTGCAGCGGCCGCCCGCCACGTCCGACGTCGTCAACCCCGCCGACCTGACCAGGTGAGTGAGCACTGCAGCACTGCAGCGCTGCAGCGGCCGCCCGCCACGTCCGACGTCGTCAACCCCGCCGACCTGACCAGGTGAGTGAGCACTGCAGCACTGCAGCACTGCAGCACTGCAGCGCTGCAGCGGCCGCCCGCCACGTCCGACGTCGTCAACCCCGCCGACCTGACCAGGTGAGTGAGCACTGCAGCACTGCAGCACTGCAGCACTGCAGCACTGCAGCTGCAGCGGCCGCCCGCCACGTCCGACGTCGTCAACCCCGCCGACCTGACCAGGTGAGTGAGCACCGCAGCACTGCAGCTGCAGCGGCCGCCCGCCACGTCCGACGTCGTCAACCCCGCCGACCTGACTAGGTGAGTGAGCACCGCAGCACTGCAGCACTGCAGCGCTGCAGCGGCCGCCCGCCACGTCCGACGTCGTCAACCCCGCCGACCTGACCAGGTGAGTGAGCACCGCAGCACTGCAGCGCTGCAGCGGCCGCCCGCCACGTCCGACGTCGTCAACCCCGCCGACCTGACCAGGTGAGTGAGCACTGCAGCACTGCAGCACTGCAGCACTGCAGCTGCAGCGGCCGCCCGCCACGTCCGACGTCGTCAACCCCGCCGACCTGACCAGGTGAGTGAGCACTGCAGCACTGCAGCACTGCAGCGCTGCAGCGGCCGCCCGCCACGTCCGACGTCGTCAACCCCGCCGACCTGACTAGGTGAGTGAGCACCGCAGCACTGCAGCACTGCAGCGCTGCAGCGGCCGCCCGCCACGTCCGACGTCGTCAACCTCGCCGACTCCGACTAGGTGAGTGAGCACTGCAGCACTGCAGCGCTGCAGCGGCCGCCCGCCACGTCCGACGTCGTCAACCCCGCCGACCTGACCAGGTGAGTGAGCACTGCAGCACTGCAGCTGCAGCGGCCGCCCGCCACGTCCGACGTCGTCAACCCCGCCGACCTGACCAGGTGAGTGAGCACTGCAGCACTGCAGCACTGCAGCGCTGCAGCGGCCGCCCGCCACGTCCGACGTCGTCAACCTCGCCGACTCCGACTAGGTGAGTGAGCACTGCAGCACTGCAGCGCTGCAGCGGCCGCCCGCCACGTCCGACGTCGTCAACCTCGCCGACTCCGACTAGGTGAGTGTGCACTGCAGCCGGTTTCTTATGACTTCAGCGACTGCAGTATCTTATAAAAAAAATCTAAATAAAGTTCTAATTTTCTCCATCTACTTTTTTTTTCTCTTTCATATGTTTTTTCCCTTTAACAGATTTTCTCGAATTTTATTTTTCAACTTTTTTGTAATCATGACAAAGATTTAAGGTCAGTACTGTGTACTACTAATCGGAAACAGTTACAGTACAGGACTATTTCCAATTCATTTATCATTTGAATTTTTTCATTGTCTTTATTTTTTCAGATGCACCAATAATATTTATAGTGAACTGATGTGTACAGTGAATGTGATAGGTGCTACGCGATGTATGGAGCGAAGTGGCTCAAATCTAAGAGCAACCGTTGCTGCAGACATGATGTGACTTTATAAAATAGCCTAATAAGGTATGGTGTGCAGATGTAAAATGTAACTTACCGCCTTCAGGCCTACGCTCTATCCTCACATATCATGAGTCTAACATTTGAATTATATACATTGTACCCCTTATTCAATTTGTTTTAGTTTGTATTTACACTATGCGACATTATGCTGTTCGGACTTAGCCACAAAATCAATTTTATCTTATTGTTTAAAACTGTTTCATTTATTATAGAAACAATTGTTTATTGTATGCCGATAATGTAAAGATATTCTTTGCTATGTTCAATTATTAGTAGTGGTTGATATTGAATACCATCGTCTCTACATATCAATGAAACAAATGTATGTAATTTCAACTTCTTATCTTAATTATGGTATAGCGGAAGCCTAAGGCAGCTTTATATGTCAGTCTAATTTGAAAGTCCGAACTATTATAGTCCTAATTCTGATCTGATCTGGAAGAAGGTTAATATTATCAAATTTCTGGCACTTTGAATCTCAACAATGTAATACAAAGCGATATAATAGTGAAATTGTACTGCACTATTCCTGAATGAGTTAGGTAACATTGCCGGACTATATATGGCAAATTGCTTGGAATGTCATTTGGACAGTTACTACATCTTTCAGTACAGGAATTTAGAAATAAGCTGTGTTGTATGTCGTTAGTTATAAAACTTCATAACATATATTTAATTATAACCGAATGGAGTTACAATATGACATTTGCACAGAGTAATGTAACAAATGCACACAATAAAATGTATTACTCTATTTCCATTTTGCTACTATTCCATATCATTCATAATTGAAACTATATTAAAATAATATTGTTTCAAAAACAAATTTACGAATTCAAGTATTCATTGATAGAATGCCAAAAATAGTTTTAAATTAAAACTTGCTTATGTATATACAAAAAAATACCTAACGACACTATTAAAATTTCATTTCATATTTCAGTTTTCTTTATTCTTGGGGCATATGTAAAACTATGGGATTAAAATAAAACAATCTAAATGCCTTAATAAATGTATTATTAATTAATTTATACATGTAACAGTGAACTTCTATGAACTATGATTCAAAAATCGTCAAAGACAAATTGAGACAATATTTTTGTGTCACTTGCTATTTATATCTTTATGTATTGATATAAATAGCAAGTGACACAAAAAAAAATTACAAGTGTCACATTTGTGATTATGGCACTACATGCATTTAATATGCGCAACATGTCTTTGATTTACCTCCAATGGTATTAGGATATTATGAATTTATTACATCATAAGCATTTTAAGATGTGGTAACACCTTCGCATAATGCAGAGTCCAAATTAATAATTAACAGCATTTACCATAATGAGGCCACAGCATTGTATCTTTAATGATGCAAAGAAAGTCTAATATTATTTATAATGTGAACAAATCATGACAATTCTTAGTTACTTTAATTTTTGCCTACTAAGTTACAATCCTATTATTTACCTGGATTAATGCAATATTTTTTAATTAAAATATTTTTAAATTATTATTCAACAAACCCTAAGAAACTGAATAAGGCTTTTCTGTATAAATTGTACTCAAATATCATTTTGTCGAAAATATAATAATCACCATAAAAGGAAAGACATTCCATTAATTAATTCTGTTTCATTTCTATTTTGGTTTATATCAAATTAATCGGCGTAATTAATTAAATTTAATTATCAAGTAACGCAGTAAGTACAGACTTAAAATAATTTCTTGCACAAAATCTTTTTTGCATATTGTATTGAAATTCATTTTCATATGAAATAATTTCGATATAATTTAAACATTTCTTGGTTTTTCGTTTATATTGTAATAAAGTGCATTTTATATTAGGCATCAATATTAAGCAATTGTTTTATTGTTATTTAAATTTATAAATGTTGTATAACCCCAAAAAAGGTTGCATTTATTTTAATGGTCATCACAATAGTTTTATTTTTTAGAAAAAATTTTATATCTCGAATTTGGGTTATTATACATAGAATATTCTATTTGTAATTGACCTGTGACTAAAACAATTTCTATCAAAATGGTTGTGGTCCCTAAATAAAAAGAAAAATCAAACATGAAAAAAAAAGAATTTTAATATTTTTAAAATTATATATAACTCAACTGATTGCTTAATTTAAGAGAACAGTAATTTTAGTTTTAGTTTATTAATTAATCTTAATTTATAAGGTAATAATATTTGTACTAGGAGACCATCTCTTTTGGGTTATACTCCTTATTTGAACAGATGGAAGTGTACTTTATTTATTTTGCCTAGCATGCAAATGGGCGGTTTAGTTGTGATATTGCCTAATCTTAAATTTTCGTATACGTTTATTTTATGCAGTCACCATTGTGACTTTAATATTAGATTCTGCAATTATTATAGTTATATTTTAGCAATTAATGGATGTACCTATGTACCAGTATGGCAGAGGAATGTAGTGAGGGGTATGTTCTAGTTTGACTGTTGCTTATGCATATACAAAGGTATTCTGAATGTTTTATACAATTTTCAGTTTTATATAACAGATTTCTTAGAATTTTATTATTATTTATAATAACACAAATTATTACAGAGCAGTATTTCATTTAGATGTTAAGGATATGTTATACTGATAACTTTGATATCAGTGATCTTTGTAACTGACTGGGTGAGCTAGTGTTGCTAAATCTGAGAGAATGCTTCAGAAGGGAGGACTGCTGTAATTGTTTCATTATTTATGTAATATATAATTGTAACTGTAGAAATCTTCCTATTATTTTGTAGTACAATTGAAGTATAATAAATGATTCAGAAACATGTAATTATCATTTTAACCCCATTTAGACTATAATTAAGAACTTTTGTGAACAACTTAATTGTTTGCAGACTATTTTAACTTGATTTGTTTTACCTACATAATTGAGATAAATAAATACATATCTTCACGCAATTCCCAATACAGGGGTAGACAGAGGTCTAGTCTAGATACTTAAGTCCCTTTGACCCACCTTCCACTGAACATATTTTTTGGGACAACGTGACAGGTGGTGAGCCCGTCGCCGTCTTTATGTCCAAGCCAACGATGAAATTTGTACATAAGTTTCTGAAAAACTCATTGGCACTGCCACTTGGGGATTGAACTCTGGTCTCTTGACTCGAAATTCTGACCACCCAACCACTCGGCTATTGTGACTTAATTGAGAGCTTAATTTGCCTTAAGGGGGATGTGCCATAACAGTCAAACTTGGCAATTACCATAACAGACAAATAGCAACATGATCTGACATTCTGACTGTCTTGTACCTATAACTAGCAATTGAAATTTTCAAGGTTTTCTACCTAATATTCTATTATAAATTATTTCGAGAAAAAAATTCTAAAGAACTAATAGATAACATGTGAAGACAGAATGAATAAAAAGATTAACACAAGACAAGTCTTTCTTCATTCATCAAAATGAAACAGAATCTAATTAATGAAAGTGGAAGAGAGGATTATGACTAAATATTCTTCGTTCTGAATGTTATGCATAAAGTTGCTTGTTGAGTACCCAAGGAATGTTCCAAAATTCGGTTGATAACAATTCATATGTGTGGATTTTATCACAGCCAATATACATTTTTCATGAGCAGAGTGGTTATTTTAAATTTAATATGTAATAACTTACTTCTATTTTTAAATCTAATAGGCAACTCGCAAGTAGAGGGAAAGAGAATACTAGTGAATAAGAAGAAACTCAAATGTAATGGCACTTACAGAGCATTATAACAAAATATTTTATTTATATTTAAAATTGAAAATTTCAGTTTGGTTCTTAAAATTACTTTCACTAAATATTTAAATTTGGAATCCCAGTTTTAATGCCAATTGATACCTCCATGTATCGTATTATTTTTCGAGCCAGGTTCACAGCCTCATTTTTTTTGAATACATTTGCACTTAACATATCTAACTTTTCTTCTGCAGTAAATGCAATTATGTCACAAGCATTAACAGCCATGTCATTTACTGGTAATCCACTGGCATTAACCAATAAAACACGACGTATTCTGAGATCGGGGTGAACTTGTCCAAGAATTTTTTTCGTCCACTCAATACAAAAAATTCTACTTGTGTCCATAGCCAAAATTACGAAATCAATGGCTACCTTACCAGTTAAATCTGATTGTCTGACGAGCTCTTCTAAATTGAACGTCCGAAGTATTAAAATTTTCCATTTGAATGTTCCTCTTGAATGCATTTCAGTCAGTGCACTGGCAATTCTTTCTATAATTTCTACGTTAGTTGAAAGTACAACTACAGTTAGAATATTTTTACAACATTTAGAACCGACCCATGGTGCTATGACCATATCTTCCTCAATTATAGACATTTTTAATAAAAGTCTTTATACTTATGAAACTAACAATGAGTAACTTAGTAAAACCGCTAAGAATTAATTTCAAAATTGACAGCTATAATTTTGCCGTTTGTTTATTTACAATATACACAGTGTTGCCAGTAAAGCCAACATATTATACAAATGGTTCCTAAAATTATACGGAAAAAAATTATGTAACATTTTGTTACATTAATCCACCAACAAGTCTCCTCCCAAAAATTAAAGTAATACAGAAGGGTGTCTCCCCCTTGCTTATAAAATAACCCATATATGTCTACGCTTATAGGAATTTATTTGACAAAACATTAACATACTTATGCCCCGTACTTTTTCCCGTTAGTGCAAAGGGACAAGCTAGTGTATAAAATATGTTTCATTTTATAATATCTTAATGTACAGTAGTCAGTAGTCACAATAGCCAAGTGGTTGGGTGATCAGAATTCAATTTAGGAGACGATTACGATTTACATTGTTTGTTTGTTTGGCTTGAACATAAAGAGAGCGACAAGCTCACATGTCTCGTTGTCTCAAAAAATGTCTTCAACTCAATTGTCAGGACTACTGTCTACCCCAGTATTAGGAGTAAAGATATGTTATTTTTTTTCATTATAAATCACAAAATAAGTAGGCCAATCCGCTTATTACACGTACAAATAAACACACAAACAGACAAGAATTCTAAAAATCGTTGTTTGTGACTCGGATACTTACAAATATTTCAGTTTTCTTTCTCAAATATTTTCATATTTCATATACTCAGATACTATTCTTTTGCAATTTTATATTTAAAATTGATATGTCTCTTGCAATTAAAATAATAATAATAATAATATAAATCGCAGCCTAGTTTATTACAAAAGTGTTAAAATGCTGTCATCTTGAAATGTATTATTAATAAATAAATAAGAAATCAATGAAATATTTATAAAAGTTATTTATAAAGCCTAAATTAAAAAAATAGCCTTTGAAGTTTGAAGGTGATTTTATTTCCCGTTTTCTTAAATACCTATGTCAAACAAAAACATTTAGAAACATCTGTATTGTGAACAAGCAGAAAAGATTTAACTTTAGTTTTGAAAATTTTTTCCTTGTAATTAAAAAAAAAATGCCATCAAATATTTGTTATATTAAAACATTTCTTGAATAAAAGCTTCTTAGTCATTCAATCTAATGATTTGTATAAGTAGATTTATTAACTTAAGGTTATACTTTTGCGACACTAAATACTCTATGGTCAGGTTAATGACCCATTTTAATTTTAAGTCTTTTGTCTCCATTGTTTGGAAGTTTGTTACATTTTCCCCAGTTTCTTTACTTTTTATAACTGAATCTTTTACTCCTTGGAGTAACTCGTCTCTTCGGTGTAACTACTATAATTATTTTTTTTTGTGATATCCGTATAGGAAAATGCTTTACGAACGCTCGTTTCCGGA
The DNA here is from genome assembly GCA_029286605.1 of Sericinus montela. Taxonomy (NCBI): domain Eukaryota; kingdom Metazoa; phylum Arthropoda; class Insecta; order Lepidoptera; family Papilionidae; genus Sericinus; species Sericinus montela. The sequence goes on along the minus strand of JAGSMR010000069.1, from coordinate 1,089,772 downwards.
CCCGGAGTCCACCGAAACGAACAGTGTCGGGCTCGGATCTCTTAAGGAGATGCATATCGACTAAAAACCACCCACGGGATGCTGTTGGCCCGGAGGCCTTTACAGGTTCATCTATAGAGAATTGCGAGGACAGAATCTCGCAAGTTAGAAATTTGGTTGCGACGATGGTTGCTTCTGCGAAGCGCTGTGTCCCCTGTAACGAAATAGAAATTTCCGACATGGGGAGGGGCTATGCGATTCGAGGGACTTAGTTATTTGGAAGAAAATCTCCTCTCGGCGCCTTTTGATATTACCATTGGTGTTAATGGCGGGTATTAAAATGCCAGTCAATGACGACTATGACCACGAGAAAATCTCGTGCTAGTCGTGAAATTGCGACGATGGCAGGGTTGTGTAAACCGCAGGATGCGGCTTGGGTTAGTATTTGTGCGAATGTTCGTAAGGGGCGAGGCCTCATACGCATTATTTACCCGGGTAATTGCGTCGTTATCGTCTATGTTGATGCATTTTGGGCGCCTCAAGCAAGGTGGAGTATCGCGCGCGGGTGTTTAATTCCCTAGCGCTGCAACTAACGGGTTCATATGTGTTTTTGTTCTATCGAAGTAGTCGATAGAGAACTTTAAATAGCGGTGCCAGGCAGTTTGAGATCGCGGTGCAACTCTACGTACCACATATATAAGGGAGTCAATCACATGGAGTACTGGCATATGCCATGATGGGTCGTACACAAGTTGTGTATAAGCGTATTTTATGTCTCAGCGTCATTTTGCTGCGGCTATTGGTAAGGTTAAAGAGACTATCCCTGATAATTTTATATTTGTTTCTTGAAGTTGAGTTTATATTCTAGGGTGACTCCAAGATATTTTACTTCTGACACCCAGGGAATGGGTGTGTCGAAGAGGGTTAAATTACCGAATCTGTTAGAGCGATTCGAATTTTTGTGTTTTCTGTTGAACAAGGCCGCGTTGCTTTTTTTTAGAATTTATATCGATCCTCCATTTCCTAAACCACTCGCTTATGATCTGAAGAATAGAGAGTGGTATCATCAGCGAATAAGGCCAATTCCACCTTTTTATCAGGGTCTTGAGGAATATCGCTCGTGTAGAGAGTGTAGAGTGTGGGCAAGAGGACCGAGCCTTGCGGAACGCCAGCTTTTAAGTCTCTGCTGGTGGATAGAGTACCCTCGACTTTGTAGCGGAATTTTTTTTTATAGGAGGCAAACGAGTAGGTGGCACACGTGATGGTAAGTGATTACCGCCGCTCATGAACATCTGCAATACCGGAGGAATAGCGGATGCGTTGCCGGCCTTTGAGAAAGGTATAGGCTCTGTAGTGCTCTCAAAACGAGGTGATACGACGAAGGGTTTCTTTTGCGGTAAACGCGCAAACTTGTGTCTTTAGGGTTGAACTGGACTAAATTTAGTCGGTTTCAGTCCGAGATTTTGTCCAACAAAATCTCGACTTCAGACACAAGTTTGTTCCGGTACTCGTCGACGTGTTCCTGAGAAATATTGGCACGGCCGGTATAAAGGGCATCACCAGTGCTGTCATCTGCATAGCAATTAATGCTACTAATTTGTAACAAATCATTGATATGCAGAAGAAACAGGGTTGGCGATAGCACACAGCCTTGTGGGACACCAGCATTCACAGACTTGGAGTATGCACTGTCAACGTGTATAAATAATTTAATTAAGAATAGTGTAAAATTTTTAATAAATATAAATTAATAATAGTGTGAATAAAAAGTTTATTTAAAAAAAAGCGTGGGGTGCATGGTGTCAATAGTTATAAATATTTTATTGACAGATATGAGTAGAGTGATTATCATTTTGATAATATCTACGCTTTTTATTCACACTATTGTCGATTTATATTTATTAAAAATTGTTCCACTATTCTTTTTATTAATTTATCATCGGAGTAATATATGTAATGTTGTCCCGATCTATTTTTCTACCATCTAATTATTTATTAAATGTTAACACTCGAGAGCCAGAAAGTAAGAATGAAAAGTCTCTCAGCCTTCGTAGAATTCTCTGCAGAATTGTATCTCGCTCATGAGAATTACATCTCAACGCGTCGAAAGAACGTCTACGCTAAATTAGGTTCATTTGTCAGATTTCCTGCGGTCTTCATCCCGTCAGTAGGCGAGGGTTAATTAACAAAGTGCGGTTATATTCAACATTACCCTTAAATAAGAGGGGATGAGAAACTTTCAGAACTTGATTAAACGGTAAATATGATTAAAAATATGTAAGAGAGCAAGGTTTCTTATAAAATTATTTCGATTTAAAAAAAACTAGCTTTTTTAGCAAATATTTCTTCGGTCATAGGTGGTGAACTTTTGTGGGATTTATATCGTTGGCTTGGATATAAATGCGGCGACGGGCTCACCACCTGTCACGTTGTCCCAAAAAATGTCCTCGGTGGAAGGTGGGTCGAAAGGACTTAAAAGTAGACCTTTGTCTACTCCTGTATTGGGAATGACGTGAAGAAATATTTTTAATGATTTCTTGTATTTACGCGAATACTACACATTTCAAATAAAACGATTTTCGGAATTTATCGCGTTTTTAATTAGTTTTACAAATTATTTCTTCACGTCAAATATACGAGCATGCACCGTCAACTACGACCTTGATGCTCTGGTCTGTGAGAAAACTAGTGACCCAATTGCAAAATTTCTCGGGAAGCCCATATGACGGAAGCTTTGAAAGAAGCGCTTTGTGCCATACCCGATCAAAGGCTTTCGGTATGTCCATCTAACTGCAAGGTCCTCACCCTTGTTCTCTAGTGCCTCCGCCCATCGATGAGTGAGGTACACAAGAAGATCACCAGCCGAGCGACCCCAACGGAAGCCGTACTGGCGGTCACTGACAACTGGTGCTCCTCTAAGTACCTCAAGAGCTGGCAGTTTATAATGGACTCCATTATTTTGGAGAACAAGGAAGTGATGGCGATCGGTTTGTAGTTACCTGGATCTGAGCGGTCGCCTTTCTTAGGGATCGGGTGCACCAAAGCTGTCTTCCATGTCATCGGGACGACGCTTTCAGAGTAGGAGTACCGAAAAAGACGCGTTAGAACCGGTGCCAACTCTGGAGCACACATCCTCAGCATAATAGGGGGGACACCATCGGGCCCACTCAACTGGATGTCCAGGGAGAAAAGTGCTTTTCGCACTGAGCTCTGAAAGAACCGGATGTCCGGCATAGAGCACTCACTGCACGGGATGGTCGGCGGTGAGTTCCCCCTGTCATCGAGAGTCAAGTTGGACGCAAAAAGAGAACCTAGAAGATCGGCTTTCTCTTTTGCGTCATGGGCCAGCGAGTGGTCCACCCATATATATGCATAAGCCTGTCTGAAATCCCGTAGTTGTATAGCTTGAATATCAAACGCTTTCGCGACATCGAAGAACAGTGCTCCTCCCAGCTTCTACCTTATATTCAGGGCTACCATTTAGGCGTTCGAGTATGTGCTCCGTGAGGCGGTGCACGTGTTGAACGCATGAGTGTTTAGCTCTAAAGCCAAACTGCTCATCTGGAATGATATTTAATGACAGAGCACTGTCCTTGAGGTGGATCAGAATTATGCGCTCGTAGATTTTCCCCAGTGCGCTGAGGAGACTGATGGGCCTATAGCTGGTGGCCTGGTTTTTCGGTTTCCCGAGTTTATCAATTCCTGTTACGTAGGCCTTCCTTCAGTAGTCTATTTGAGATGCCGTCGGTTCCTAGAGCCTTACGTACGTTAAGAAAATAATTATAAGGCTAAGCGTGCTCCCTTTATTCTTTGCACCCTTCTCCGTGTCCAAGAGTATGTAATCACTACATTTGACAAAAAGTAGGTAATCACTATGTTTTAGATTTAGTTTCTGTATTGAATAGGACGTTCATTTAAATATTAAGTCTGCGAAAAAATATCTTCACGCAATGCACTATACAGGGGTGTACAGAGGTCAAGTCTAGACAATTAAGTCCCTTCGACCTACCTTCCACCGAAGATATTTTCGGGTCGCCGTCTTTATGTCCAAGCCAACGATGTAATTCGTATATAGGTTTTTAGAAAAACCCATTGGTACGAGCCTGCGACCTGGGGATCGAACTCGGGTTTCTCGACTCGAAATTCCGACCACTGAACTACGCGGCTATCGTGACTTTTTAAACATTAAATCTGATTATTCCAGTATAGGAATTATAACCATTACATTTTACCTAATAATTACCGTCTATTATACGTATCATAGATAATACATATATAACTGATACGTATTGTCTATGTTATTCACATAACGTAGTGGTTATAACGTAGTAATTATATTCTCTTTGGTGATAACGTAGTGAGTTAGTACATAAACAAATAATTATTTATTTATTTAAAATATGCGTCGTCGAGCAGAAAAATTTCCTGAAAATGGATTTGAAGCTTGGAATGGTTACATGAATGCAAAAATTTCCAAATTAGAAGATCAGTTTTCTGCTAGAACAGCTAAAGATGTTACTCAGTTGTCGAACATATTTAATGGTGTATCAATTTACGTAAATGGTTTTACAAAACCTTCTGCGGATGAATTAAAAGAACTTATGTCTCAACATGGTGGGGTATATCATACATATCAAAGAAGTAATGACTATATTATAGCCTCAAATTTACCTGATACAAAAGTTAAAAAAATGTCACTTGCTAAAGTAGTCCGTCCCGAATGGATTACTGACAGTATTGCTTCTAATCGCTTGTTAGACTATAGGCATTATTTATTGTACAAAAATTCAAGGACACAGCCTCAACTTAATTTTAGCAAAATAATGAAAAACGATGACAGTGAAGTAAATTTAGAGGAAAGTAATACAAAGGAGCAGATCAATTATGCAGAGAGAGCAGTCCAATTCATTAACAACACAAATTACGAAGCAGTTTGTAAAGAAAATAATTTAGATACTAAGTCAAATATCAAAACAATCTTGGTTGATGATAACAAGAAAACTGGAACCATAGCAAAAACAGCAATAGATCCTAACTTTATATCAGAATTTTATAATAATTCAAGACTTCATCATATATCTCAACTAGGTGCTTTTTTTAAACAACATGTAAATGATTTAAGAGAAGCTAGTGACTTCTCTTTTCCTGCTCGTATTCATCTTAAAAATAACATTCAGGTATTAAACAAAAATTCAACATGGCCAGAAATAAGGTTTGATAGTGGTAAAATTATTATGCACATAGATATGGATTGTTTTTTTGTATCTGTTGGCTTACGTAAAAGACCTGATCTACATGGTAAACCTGTTGCAGTCACTCACTCAAAAGGGTCACAGGCCAGAACAAAAAGGGAGGGAGTGGATAGAGTTACTGAATTTAATCTTTATAAACAAAAACAAGCTAAAAGATTATGTAAAGCTACAGGTATTCCTGAGGAAGAGATTGAAATTGAAAGTAGGGTTGATAATATTGCTGATGAAGGAGATGAGTATGGGTCTCTGAGTGAAATAGCTTCATGTTCATATGAAGCAAGGGCTAAAGGTATTAAAAACGGAATGTTTATGGGAGCAGCTTTAAAATTATGTCCAAATTTACAAACAATACCATATGACTTTGAAGGATACAAGGAAGTTGCATACACTTTGTATAATACAATAGCTCAATACACATTAGACATTGAGGCTGTTTCATGTGACGAGATGTATGTAGATTGCACTGAATTGATTAATGATTTAAATGTTTGCATTCAAGATTTTGCCACAGTATTAAGACAAGAAATTAGAAGTAAGACTGGATGTCCCTGTTCAACTGGATTTGGTGGTAATCGTTTACAATCAAGGCTTGCCACCAAACGCGCAAAACCAGATGGTCAGTTTCTCCTTACTTCTGATTTAGTTGATGACTTCATGTTTAATATCCAACTTAAAGATTTACCAGGTGTTGGAAGACAAACTGCTCAAAAGTTAGAATCTTTAGGACATCAGACTTGTGGATCATTGCAGACACTTACTTTAGGTCTATTACAACGTCATTTAGGCAATAAGACTGGAGCGCAACTTTTTGACCAATGCAGTGGACGAGACTCTAACCCATTAATCTACCATACTGTGCGAAAATCAGTCTCTGCTGAAGTAAATTACGGAATAAGATTTGAAACTAATGAACAATGTTTTCAGTTCTTAAAACAATTATCAGACGAGGTACATTCTAGAATGACTCAATTTAAAGTGTTGGGAAAGTGCATCACTTTAAAGTTAATGATTCGGGCAGAAGACGCACCTGTAGAGACAGCAAAATTTTTGGGCCATGGATTCTGTAATGTCATTAATAAATCAGTTTCATTATTAAGCCCCACAAATGATGCTGAAGTAATAACAAGAGAAGTTATTTCTCTTTGCAAAAAACAAAAAATAGATCCAAAAGAAATGAGGGGTATTGGAATTCAGATTACTAAATTAGAATCAATAATTTCAAAGCCAAATAAAAGTGCAATTAGTAAATTTTTGTGTAAAAGTGTGTCACATAACTTCAACAGTAAGATAAAAACTGAAGATGAGAGCTGTTCTAATGGACAATTCCTGGAAGTTGATAATGTTACATCAAACAATGAACAGAAAATAAATCTTCCCATTACTCCAAAAAAAGAAAAAGTTATGTCACCTATAAAAAAAAATTCTCAAACAGTACCTCTAAAATCATCACCTATCAAAAAGAAAGGAAGACCTCCAAAGAATGTCAAGAACAATCTATCAACATCTAAAAATGTTATGGATAAATTTCTCTATGGACAGACTATAGCCCATGAAGAAATACACAGTAGCAAAGAAAACAAAGGAATATTGTGTAATGATGAAAAAAATGTATGTATTGAATCAAGCCAAGGGCAACAAGGACTATTGGGGCTTCCATGGGAAAAAGTGAGGGAATTGTTGAGGGCATGGTTAGATAGTGGACAGACCCCAAAATTTTGTGATACTAATATGATTGCTTCTTATTTATGCAAGTTAGTTATGAATAAGGACATAGACAAAGTGTATATATTATTAAATTTCTTAAGAAGAAGAACTCAGGAATTAAATATTTTGATTTGGACAGAAGTGTATGATTATGTTTTAAAAGAAGTGCAAAGTTGTATGGTTGTTGTTTATGGGAAAAAACTGTGGGTAGATGACAGATAATATGAGACATATTTATCATGAATTATGCAATAAAAAAACGTTTAATATACACTCATTTATTCCAAAATTATTTCTATTACAATTATGAACATAATATACAATAATTTGGTACTATGACATATGGAAATTTCCACCTAAATAGTTCATTGCTATTGTGCTGCTATGGAGTTTTTATTAGTACTAGATAAAACTATTTGTTTTATTTTATCGACAAAGGTACCTGTAACTGAGAGTTATACAGTGGTGAGATTTCAGCAAGTCTAGACATGAATACATCTAGTTAGAAATAAAGATTGCAAAGTTATATGATAAATAAAGCAAACAAATTCTAATGTAGTATTTCCAATTTTATTGTATTACTTATGTTACATAACAACAAAACATTACTTATGTTTAAATTTCAAAATGGCAGTTAGTATCACTTTATTTGTTAAAAAGCACAAACAAGAATTGACATGGTAAGCCATATACAATAAAAAAATAACATTAGCCATGATAAGTAGAATAATTAATATTGGCTGCAGCAAACCTACTATAATTTATTATCACAGTTTTATAGCAAAAAGATGTACTTTCTTTTGTCAATATTAAAAAGAAATTATCCATTGAAATTAAATAACAAAAATAATGGAAACAAATTGACAGAACATAAAAATAGTTAATACATACTAAAAAAAAAACAAGCTTACAGCTTTCAATTTAATAATAAAAGTAAATTATGTTGTGACAACCATTTCAAGATTTACACCTATTTCTTACAATATTTTATGATTATAAAAATGTTAATGGAACACATTCCCCATAAGTTGAAATCTAACATAAAAATGTAACTAAAATTCATTCCAATAGTAACTTACTATGTTAGTAGATACGAAAAAACTTAATGATTACAAGTCATACTATGATACGACATTTGGCTGTCTACCCCCACGAGGTATTACAGGTGTGAATTTAGTCATAATCCATAGTCAATGCTTATTGATTATTAATGAATTTAAAATTGATTAGTGTTACTAAACAAATTCATTGTAATGTAATTACAGTCAAAACTTCCAGATAGAACCACTCCACTATTTTTATTTTTTACAAAGCACCGAAACAAAATTTTTTTACAAAGACATTATTAAAAATATTATCAACTGATCACACAAATTGACTGTATAAGCAACTTGCATAATTTAACAAATTGTTTTAAAAACAATTCTTTTTGATAAAATGAATAGATATTTAGTCAGAAGTGGCGATTAATCAGAGAAGTATTATAATGGAAGTTATATATGAATCTGTCAACCACATTCTTTCCATGTGTGCCATAGAAGAATTCATGTATTGCTATACGATTGCCAATTTGTCTGCAATGTATGGCTATCACTACAAATTAATATAGTTTTGGTTGTCTATGGTTAACTAAATAATTATATTCAAATTTGGAATTATCATATATTTTATAAAAGGCATTTTGTAGTTTACAATTTCAACAGGCTGTCTCATTCTGAGATAGTGTGTTTCAGTTTAGAGTCAATTATGATTTCATCACCAGATCTTATGTTGTAGGAGTATAGCTGTTTCGTAGGATATTTCATCTCCTCTGGCCCCTGAAAAACACCAAAAATATATTATAGTGTCTGTGAGTTCTAATTAAACACTATAAATACTAATATTTATCAAATAAACATAAGTTTTTTTTTTAACCTAATGGTTGGTTGACCATTAGGTTATTAACATAACCATACCATCAAGCATTGCAGCTTAGTAATGTGGTTAACAGTAATACTGGTAATGTTGTTTAGCATTGAAAGTATTCTTAAATAGATATTAAATCAGACTGTTCAATCCCTACAAGTTAGGCTCCCACCAATGACCTTTTTGAACAATGCATAAACTGTATCGTTGACTTGCACACTTAGACGGCGGCAGGCTCACCATCGGTTATGGGTTGAAATGACAACTATTGAAATGTCTAGACCTCTGACCACCGAATTAGTGATAGCTAGGAACCTGGCGTGTATTTTGGTACATAATTTGCACGAGTTTCACATCAACATCAACAAAGTCACGATACGTGGTTGGGTGGTCGGAATTTCGAGTCAAGGGACCCGAGTTCGATCCCCTGGTGGCAGGCTCGTACCAATGGGTTTTTCAAAAACTTATGTACGAATTATATCGTTGGCTTGGACATAAAGACGGCGACGGGCTCACCACCTGTCACGTTGTCTCGAAAATATCTTCGGTGGAAGGTGGGTCGAAGGGACTTAATTGTCTAGACTAGACCTCTGTCTACCCCTCTATTGGGAATTGCGTAAAGATAATTATACTTTTTTTATAGTTTCACATCGAGGTGGATTGCAGTTCATATTAGTGATTTGGTCCAGTAAACTAAGGTCCTAAATCGTTGCGTTTTTCGTGTTACAGCGAATTGAAGTTGCTTAAAAAAGGAGATATTAAATCTTTTGCACATGTTTGCCTCTTCACGCAATTCCCAATACAGGGCTAGACAGAGGTTCCACCGAAGACATTTTTTTGGACAATGTGACAGGTGGTGAGCCCGTCGCTCCAATCCAAGCCAACGGTATAAATCGTACATACTACATTATTAATAGCGATACCGAAAGATACATCAAAGACCGCGTCTGCCGCCATGGAAGCGCTGCTCTGTCAATTGACAGCGCTTCCAAAATGTTTAAAAGGAAAGTGTGTCAAAAATGTTTCAAAACACTATGCGCTCATGCCTCTGGGCTGATGGTCACAGTCATCCTGTAACCACAAAGAGTCGAAGAAGCAAACATCCAGGGCTTAAACTCTAGTAGCATTAAGTTATTTACATGATTTAAAAACTGAATATGAAACACTGATAAAAAAAACACTGATAACAATAATAAAAACTTAATGTGTTGGGAATGGCGTGAAGATACTTTTTATAATATAGCCTTTAACTGGAACAGGTTTGTTTATTTTTTTGTGTTTTTGAATTGCAATTTTCTCCCTAAGATGGCTAAAACGGTACTTGCGCTGTAGTCTGTTTCATTGAAACGTGATCCAGTGAAATTACCAGTTACGAGATATTCCAATTTACATCTTACATAACAACTGATGTTGATATTCTCTTATTTGGTTAAATATCAAATTAATAGATATCAAATTATAAATTAAATAAATAATAATAAATATCTTCACGCAATTCCCAATACAGGGGTAGACAGAGGTCAAGTCTAGACAATTAAGTGCCTTTGACCCACCTTCCACCGAAGATATTTTCGGGACAACGTGACAGGTGGTGAGCCCGTCGCCGTCTTTATGTCCAAGCCAACGATGAAATTCGTACATAAGTTTTTGAAAAACTCATTGGTACTGCCACCTGGGGATCGAACTCGGGTCTCTCGACTCGAAATTCCGACCACCCAACAACTCGGCTATCGTGACTTTTTAATTGAATTAATTAAAAAGTCACGATAAATTTAAATTATAAATTGAAATATGAAATATCGATTAATGGATTTCAAAATTTTCCCCCGAACGGCTCAATCAAAGAAATTAAGGAAAAACCTTCACCTGCGTGTCTCTTAGTTCTTGATCGACATAGAACAGTCTCATCTTCGACGCCGGAAACCCGGCAAGTCGCTCCAAACGCGTCTTCAAGTCCGATACAGTTCTGTAATACAAAATAATATTAAATTGGAGTCACGATAGCCGAGTGGTTGGGTGATCGGAATTCGAGTCAAGGGACCCGAGTTCGATCTCCAGGTGGTCGGCTCGTACCAAAGGTTTTTTCAAAAACTTATGTACGAATTATATCGTTGGCTTGGACATAAAGACGGCGACGGGCTCACCACCTGTCACGTTGTCCCGAAAATATCTTCGGTGGAAGGTCAAAGGGAGTTAAGTCTAGACTAGACGTCTGTATACCCCTGTATTAAGAATTGCGATATTTATTTATAGTCTGGTAAGAGTGAAAGCTTCCTACGTATTGTTTATGTAACTAATATGTATTATAAATGCAAATGTTTGGATGGATGGCTGTTACTGAAAAACGCCAGAACCGCCCGAACGAATCTCGATAAAATTTGCAACTGAGATACATTATAGTTTGTCACATCACATGGATAGCCCATGTATTTCTCGTCATTCTCGTCATCTCTCTCATTAAATCTCGAAAACATATGCACATATAGTAGCGGGCAGAAACTATTACATCACAACTAACTGCACGCTATTATAGTCGCGATAGCCGAGTGGTTTGGCGATCGGAATTGGAATCAAGATATACAATCAAATAAAGTCAAATGGAGACAAAAGATATAAATCGTACATACGTTTTGAAAGAACCCATTGATACGAGCCTTAGACATCGACACGAATTGCGATCACCTAACCACTATGTATACAGCTATCGTGAAATAATTTTTTAGATCCTCGATTAGTCTTACGATGTTGAAGTGCTAGAATCAAGTACAAAGTAGAACGTACGTTAAGTAATCGTGTGTTTGTTCTCGATTAAAAAAGAAATGACGTTACAATGGCATTACAAATGACGTCACCTGTAAACGTCGACCGTCCGCACCTCGCTGGCGTCGCCGCAGGTGAAAGTTATTTGAACTCGTTTCTCCGGCCGCAGGTCCACGGACACCAGGGGGTCCAGTTTCCCATGGACCCCCACCAACTCCCAGTACCTGGAACGCACGCACGGATCCTATAACGCAATTCAATTCGCCCCGCTCGGCGACACTTTAATGATCCATTTAAATAATGCTTAGATAGGGACAACATTACACACTCGTACGTTGCTCTGATTCCAAAGTGAGCAAGCTTAAGCACTTGAATTATAAAAAAATAAATAAATAAACAAACCTGGAACTTTACAGCTGGCAACACCATGAAAACCAGTGTATACGTCATTCATCCATATACAGGTCGTCGAACACATATAGATTACCGACAAGGATTTGTGAAATTGAAATCTTAATAAGACACTAACGAAGATAACTCCGTTAAACTTTGTTCACTGTAGTATAGATGCCTATACTACAATGGGTTTTTCATATACAACTATAAAATGCTTATTAGTATCATTATCATAAAGTTATAGTTATTAAGGTCAAAGTAATATTAACGTAAATTCCGCACCCACAATGTCTTTTATTAGGCCTTCATAGATGATTGTTTATTGTCTCGTCGAAGTTATTCTCGCAGCAAAGACTAAAAGTTTATGGATTCTATCAAGCCACCCATCATAACAAAGGAAAATAGAAATGTTACTATTTCTATCTCGATTTGACAAAAGTTACATAAATAAAAAAAGACATCTATAATAAATAAAACAGACATATATAATAATAATATTCTATTCGTATAAAGCGTCGTAAGTCACGATAGCCGAGTTGTTGGGTGCTCGGAATTCCGAGTCGAGAGACCCGAGTTCGATCCCCAAGTGGCAGTACCAATAAGTTTTTCAAAAAACTTATGTACGAATTTCATCGATGGCTTGGACATAAAGACCGCGACGGGCTCACCACCTGTCACGTTGTCCCGATAATATCTTCGGTGGAAGGTGGGTCAAAGGGACTTAATTGTCTAGACTTGACCTCTGTCTACCCCTGTATTGGGAATTGCGTGAAGATATTCCTATGAATAAAGTCAAAAGTCACGATAGCCGAGTGGTTGGGAGGTCGGAATTTCGAGTCAAGGGACCTGAATTCGATCCCCGGGTGGCAGGCTCGTAGCAATGGGTTTTTCAAAAACTTATGTACGAATTATATCGTTGGCTTGAACATAAAGACGGCGATGAGCTCACCACATGTCACGGTGTCCCGAAAATATCTTCGGTGGACGGTGGTTCGAAGGGACTTAATTGTCAAGACTAGACCTCTGTCTACCCCTGTACTGGGAATTGCGTGAAGATTTATATTTATTCTTTATGCACGACTCAGATGGGTGCGAAATACTACGCGGGAGGGTTAGGCAGCCGGGATCCTGACTAGATCTAGACTAGACCTCTGTCTACCCCTGTATTGGGAATTGCGTGAACATGTTTTTTTTTATTCGTATGTATGTTGCATGTGTCAGTGTGTACATATCAACCTGTCGGGGCGGTCGGCCTCGGGCTTCTCCATGTAGTATCGTATGAAGGCGCGCTCGGCAGAGTCGCGCTCGTCGGGCGGCACGGCGCCGCCGCCGTTCAGCGTGCGCACGCGCGGCAGCCTCGCCACCAGCAGCAGCCGCCGCTCGTGCTCCGTGGACTCGAACCTCTCCCACAGCGGCCAGCCCTGCGGCCGGACGCAAAAACAAATCGAATCCAATCACTTACTATTCGATGCAAGTAACATACATCACACCCAACGATAGTTATTTTTTAATCTACCACCGTTTTGTAATGAGGTTCCCCTGACGGAGAAGACAGGACAGGACAGAACAGGAGAAAGAGACTCACTTCATACACGGATAGGGACAACATCACATACATTGCTCTGATCCCAACGTAAGTAGCGAAAGCGAAGTGTTGTGGAATCGAAACAATGAACTACTACAAACACTCAGACCCGAGACAATGTAGAAAGTGTTTTTCTATATTGGACAGTCCGAGAATCGAACCCGACTCGACTCCTTGAAAATCGCGCGTGCGCCACTCGTTCACGGAGGTCTACAAGTCAAATAAATATATTTTAAGAGTCAAGACATAAAGACGGCGACGGGCTCACCACCTGTCACGTTGACCCGAATAAATAAATATCTTCACGAAATTCCTAATACAGGGGTAGACAGAGGTCTAGTCTAGACAATTGAGTCCCTTTGACCCACCTTCCACCGAAGATATTTTCGGGACAACGTGACAGGTGGTGAGCCCGTCGCCGTCTTTATGTCCAAGCCAACAATATAATTCGTACATAAGTTTTTGAAAAACCCATTAGTACGAGCCGGCCACTTGAGGATCGAACTCTGGTCTCTTGACTCGAAATTCCGACCACCCAACCACTCGGCTTTCGTGAGTATCGCAAAAATAAATCGATTACCAAATCTCATATAATGATTAAAGTGATCTAAAATATCACATACTGTAGACTTCATATTGACTACAGACTACAGACATTGTTGGATGCTGCCAGCTTCTTGGGAATCAGTGATAAATAAAATTAATTCCGAGATCACGTATACCACTCGAGATCTCGAGACACAGTAAGCGCGTTCTGTGTAAGTAGGATATAAATTAATAAATAAAAGTTGACTGTAACTAACAATGACGATAGGAGGTTTAGGAAGCACTCAACACGTCGGGAAGTTAAAAAACTAAATGAAAACGCGATAAAATACATTAATAATCCATTTATATTAAATTAATGTAATTATTTAGACTTACTAGGTAGGTGTTGTGAGTACATCACGACATCTCACGTTTTACTCAAGGTCGCGTATCTTGTTTACTTTTTATATAACAGCTTGTTTTCGAATATTTAATGTCAAGGTTAAGGGAAGGGGAAAGAGACTTGCTACAGCTAAAGTCGTGAAAGTAAAGCCAGCTCAGAGTTTACAAAAGAAACAGAGCCCGCTTTTTAAATGTCCCTTTAGTGCTGAATATTTAAAACTTTTCTTACTTTTTATTTCGCTTACACTGTGAACCTTGACTTAAAAATAGGTAAATACACAATTTTTAACACGGGGGCAAAAGACACTGGTATTCAATATTACTTAACTGGGATTTTTAAATAGGTTAATATAATAAAGATGAGAACGACGACGAAAGAGAGAGACAGAAAGAGACTTTGACCCTCCCCCCCAGTTGACGTTTACATCCTGCTAAATTACATTAATTTCATTGTCATGAACATCCTTCAGAGATAGGCGTTAGTGTTAGGCGTTAAGAGGAAGAAGGCATCTTACATCGAAGAGAAGACACGAACATATTAGGTCTACTACATAAATAGAATGCAAAGGGAATAGATAGAGGTGTTTTCTTAGTCGGCTCTAATAAAGCACTGAACCAAGCAGTCCTGTTGAGGGAATGGTCGAGCGTATCCGTGGTCCAACCAACGTGCGGCTAAGGACACTACGTTGGTTACTGTTTTTGCCCCAAAAGAGATTGATATATCCCCACGTATAAAAAGGACTACTCAATGAGATGGATTAACAAATTCCCTTAAGGTACCTCACGGTATGACTTTTACGGAAATAACGTCTGCTTTTTGTCGCAACACAGACGGCTCGATAATGATTGTATGTGTTTTTATTCTATCCAAGGTAAACAGGAGCGAGTTTCCATTTAAGATAAACATTGAATGTTTTATGGTTTCAAAGTAATGACATGTTAATGAAGAAGATGTTTTTACATTAGCTCCGTTGTACAGATTTTTTTAAACGATTCAACATAATTTGTTGTCTACGCTTTTAATTATCGTTCTTAGGGCAGTGTATACGCTTCTACAACAAAGTCCCGGTAAATGTGCAAAGCCTGTCTATTAACAGGTTTAAGAAATGTATTAAAGAAAAGCTTTATAGGAAGGGTTATTATAATATAAATGAATGTATTAATGACAGGAACCCCTGGGAATGAGGTGATCGCTCCCAAGCTATTTCTAGAAAATATCGCATTATATTTGTATAATGTATTATATTGTTAAAAATATTGACCAAAAAAGAGGATACCTACGGAGTTTCTTTCGCCTGTTTCTTCTCCGTTAGAGGAACCTCATTACGAAACGGTGGTAGATTAAAAATGACTATCGATAAACGAATGTATGTTCTTATATCGATGAATAAATGATTTGATTTGATTGTATTCTGTATTATATGTTTAATGACAGGCTGTACAACATTTGATTTTCATCCTCGGAGATGAAAACGCCTCTTCTTCGAATAAAGCAGTCAATTCTCAAATTCCACCATCAGTGGAGTATTAGATCGTTTCTTTCATCATAGCATCATAAAAAAGAGAAGTACTGCTTTTGTAAGTTGATCTCTAGTAATACTAGTAAATATAGCAATCTGAATATTCGTTGGCAATGTAGGTAAAATAATCAATAATGAGCATAATGGAAAAGCATAAGTAAATTTAACCATGCTGAAAATAAAACTACAACAATGTTGTAAAACGACGTTTATCAGAGTACCTGATACACGTCGAAGTAGTAATGAAATAATCTTAAACGCGAGAACATTTTCAACACTCACTCATTTTTAATTTCACTGAGTGGATTTTCACAAAAATATTTAAAAAGATATTCATTGAAATTAAATAGTAAACGAACTGAAATATTATTTTTCAATCACGCGGATTCCTTTGTTTCTTAGCGATGTATTTACTTAGCGCGCGTGTTATCCCGATAGGTTGTTTTATCTAAAAATGGAAGTCGGAAGCCGCGCAGAACCAGATACTCTTGCACGATGCAGAATCTCATTATAAAGTATTATTCGCTGAGGAAAATATAATGAGAGCCTTAACATATTAAAAATTTTGTAAGACATTATTAACCAGTCCACAGACTAAGCCATTTTTAATTATTTGGACGTATTAAATGTTTACTTCCGGTAAACTAATTATCCTTGCTTTCATGCAAAAATATTCAAGGTAAGTAAAACAACATAACATGTAATTATATAATAAGCTTCATATTTGCCGGGAGCTGTCGGCTTAAGAATATCCCCCAATCTTGTCATGGGTGTGGTAAGCGGCGACATAGAGAAGTCAAGCTTTTTAAATCTCAATGATTAACGACACAAGACAGAATTACAATCTCAAATAATACTAAAACAAATAAAAAACACCGGTAACTTGCAGCAGCATTTAAACTATACTAACCTCCTCTCCAAGCGTGACGATTGTGGCAAAGGACAATTACCGTTCGTAAAGTATAAACTTGATATGACTCGATAAAGTTATTAGTAACACAAAGGATAAGCAATTAACCTCAATTAAATTACCCGTAGTGTTAGGGTCAGTATGCAAATTTATAAAATTTTGTTTCGACGAAGTAACGGTTCGTTCTGATTCATTAATTACAAATATTATGAATTCATTTCTTCGGGACCGTATTAGCACGGAAACGAGTTTAAAGTAGTGGAAATCATTACAATTATTATGCTCTTTGTTAAACTCGCCAGATATTGTAGATAGAAAAAATATCACCAATATTGCAGGGATCCCAAAGAACGAGTATGTAGCTAAAGAACTTGCAATATAGAATAGGACACAACGCAGGCACCACACATAGACTCGAGAAAATGTAGAAAAAAATACTGAAAATAATAATCGCCATTCCCAATACAGGGTTAGACAGAGGTCTAGACAATTAAGTCGTTTTGATCCAACATCCACTGATGTTGGATCAAAACGACTTTAAGCGAACGACTTTAAACGAAAACGAATTATTAAAAAAAATTGAACATCGGTCTATGGTCGGTTGGATTCAGACAGGCATGTGCATGAGGACGATAGCTCAAAGAAGAAAAATTGTATTAAAAACTTAAACAGTACTCGACGAGAAGTAAGTCAATTACATCCAACAAGTTGACATTATCATATCACACACCTTGAAGTTCTCTAAAGGGATTTAATGGTTAACGTGTCAATTTGTACGTCAATAAAGGTTAGTCCGGTCTCTGACTGTCTGTCTGTTTGTCCATTACGCTTGCACGAGTGATCAATCCCCTTAAAAGATTTTGATGAAATTGTTTTGGTTGTTATGGACGTAGCTTGAACACTTAGAAAGGATATGGCATGCATTTCATCCCGGCAAAAATAATAAATTATATGACCCTGCTTTCGAAACTTAGAGATGTAGGTTCGAATCTCGCTAGGAGCAAACATTTGCGTGATGAATAATTTAAGTTAATGTTAATAGTTTAAGTTAATAAGTTAATGTTTGTACTCGAGTATGTTTCTAAGTATGTAAATTGAAAATGTGAGTGACGAATGATGATGCAAAATATAAACTTATTATTTTCTTAAATTTATAAGGATAATTGTTGTTAAAATCTCAATAGAGGACGTTATTGAGAACAGGTTCAACACACCAGCGGTATGGACAATAACAAATATGACCTGCGAAACGTTAGAAGCGTGGGCTCGCAGTCTGGCTGGAGCGTTGCACGTTCAAATATGATTCATTTGCGAAACCGGTTGCTGATTGAGCGATCTCAGGTAATTTTTCAATTTACGAACAGTTCGAGATAATAAAACGAATCCGTTGCATAGACTGCAACTTATGCGTCAGGGGACACGGAAAGTAAACAAAGAAATACATTCAATTTATTTTGGACAATAGTAATGATGATGGTTGTTTTAAATTAAAAAAGAAATTGAAGTAAAAAGTCAGATTCAAAAAAAGTAATATAAAAGTAAACCAATTTTGATGATGAGCTTTTAATGCAAAACATTACGCAATCATTAGATGTTTGAAAAGTAGCAGTAGTAGTGTAAGTGAGAACAAATTCGGTCTTTAATAAATATTGGTACTTGCCCGCAGCTTTTATTACGTAGAAGCCTTTTATCGTGCAAATATTCATTATTTTGCGGGATAAAAAGTATCTTATGACCTCTCCCACACTTCAAGCAACCTCCAGAACTAATTTTATCAAAATGGGCTTAGTGGTGTAGCTGTGAAAGCTTTACCCAACTTTTTAACAAAAATATGTAGATTTTGGTACAATGCTATATGCTGGTAATTTTTGGATTTTCTATCTTTAGTAATTCGTTATGAATGTTATCATGTTTAAAATTATTAGACTGAAGATTATATATGTACATAGGATACTGTTATGTAACAAAAATTTTTGGACTGTGAAAATTGTTCCAGATTTGCACTTAAAATATGCATACTGCAAATTCACTGAGTCCACAATTATTATGATGTTTGAAAAACAAAAAAATCTCTTTAACACAGGGCCTAACAAATGATAGTTGTCTAAGGCGGAGCGTTGAAAGAAATATTTTAAAAAGCAAGAAGCAATTACAAGAATATTTTTGACTTAGAAAAAGTCAAAAGATTTTTAAATGGACAATCTGAGAGATAACAAAAAAATGTAAAAATGAATATCGATTAGATTTGCGAATTTAATCATTCTAAACCAAACTGAATATACATTTAAATTTTAAGTAATTGTTTATAACATATTTTTTAATTAATGCATACAATAATTGCGGCGGTGCATGACCTTAGTTGGGGGCACTAAGCACGCAATTCCCAATACAGGGGTAGACAGAGGTCAAGTCTAGACAATTAAGTCCCTTTGACCTACCTTCCACCGAAGATATTTTCGGGACAACGTGACAGGTGGTGAGCCCGTCGCCGCCTTTATGTCCAAGCCAACGATGGGGGCACTAAGCGATCGGTAAAAGTCCACTGCGGGACATAGACTTGTGACTTTTTTATGAAATTTGCATTATTTTAAAATTAGAACCAAATTCGAGATTTTATTGGCTACTAAAAATAGTCTTTATGATAAATTACACCAGATACTCGACCAATTAACTCGACAATTTAAGTATCAATTCCTTCGCGTTAACTGATTTTGCGTTAGTATTACTGAAAGCCATAGTTTTTTTTTAATTCCGAAAAAACACTGAAAAGTGCCGGAAACAAATACACGGGAATAAGACAATAATGTTTATTCATGGTAAAATTTCCTTTTAAATAAGTAAACAAATAAATAAATATCTTCACGCAATTCCCAATACAGGGGTAGACAGAGGTCTAGTCTAGACAAGTCCCTTTGACCCACCTCCCACCGAAGATATTTTCGGGACAACGTGACAGTTGACGGCGACGGTCTCATCGCCGTCAATTATTTAAATAAGTTATTTTTATATTTCCCTATGATGAGTGATATAAATCAATAATAGCTGAATGTGTATTATTCACAGGTCTGTAAACCCCACTTAAGCTGTCTCGCTTTAGACATTTCAATGAGGAATGGAGATTGGCCAGGTAAGAAGGTCGTCGAGTGCAATGCAAGTCTTGAATGTGAACGAACTCGATGCAATCGGCGCGTTATTTTCAGTTTGATTCACTCAGTCGTTACTCCGCTTTGTTACTTTGCGAATGATGTATAAACTTCACGGGGCATTGTTAAAGTTTTTTTTACTGCGTATTAAAAATTTGTCGTTTGTATTTACAAATTCTTGGCGCACCTATGTCATGTGTTACAATTGTTTTAAAATCCACAAGATTTTTCAAACATCATTTAAAATATATTATCACATTTAATGTTTGTCTAGTAATTTTTTTTTTCAAACAAAAATCAAAGATAAGCTAAAATTTACCTCCTTACATACAAAACCAAATCTAAGGCCTATCCCACAAGGAAATATTTGCGATACTCGCCTCGCTTGGCAAGCATATTGGCGATCGCAGCACCAGATACATTGCAACTTAGACACTGTGCTGTCCGTTGTCGACGAGATTGCGAAAAAAAAAAACATTTTTGATGTGAAACATCTATAGCCGCACGTAAAACCGATTTCTGGCGTAGCGACGCATGCCGTGGCTATACAAAGGTATACTAATTTACACCCTATTACCTGAGAATTAAGGTTTATAATTAAACACTGAAATCCTTTTTTTATATTTAATTAATTATATTCATATTATTCATATTAGTGACTATGTAAATTATATTAAGATTTCATTTTTACATGAAAGGTCATTTCCTTATAGTCAAAAAGGTTCAATAATTTTTAAAACGAATAAATATAAACTACCATTAAAATTAGCTGGAGATTTTAATGTAATTTGTAAGAGCTGAATCAATGCCATTAATGACATTTCTTCAAAAAGAATTTCAATTGCAAATCAACAACAATCCAAAAGAATCTACTACCAAATATGGAACAACTATAGATGCTGTAATTGTGAGTTATCTTGATAATGTTTCATCCAATACTTTTGTAACGTAATAAATAAATATATAAATATCTTCACGCAATTCCCAATACAGGGGTAGACAGAGGTCAAGTCTAGACAATTAAGTCCCTATGACCCACCTTCCACCAAAGATATTTTGGGACAACGGGACTTTACTACTACGGGACTTTTGTAACGTAGTTTAGTTATCATCGACCAATCGTCACAGTAATACCGGCAGAGGAAGCATCGAATATAACTATAACTGAAGTTACAGAGAGAGAGAGAAAATATTTAAATTGTGGCCACTTGATATTAATATCGAATTTTTATATCAAAAGTAAATAAATGCTTATTAAATAAAGTTACCATTTTCTGTGACAAATTCGTAATACTTCATTTTTTCATTAGTATTTTCTTAGTACTTCATTTTTTCGTTCCTGTAATAATATTATCTTTTATGCATATTACTTGTACACACACGATATTTCACATCTGCCAGGCGTCCCATGACGGCTCACATTTTTTTTAGTTCATATATTCGTACGCCGTAAAACCACGGCAAAATCACAATAAAAAGGCAATATAATGTAGTTATATACTTTTCACAGTACATAGCTTTAAACAATGAAAACGTTTCTTGAATCTTTAACATCAGTTTAATGATTTTTATGAAATGTCTCTACTTATTGTACTTACTTACTTACTTACTTATCTTCACGCACAATCCCTGACGGGGTAGCCAGAGAGAACAGATCGCCAAGTGTCACGATCCCTACATACTTCTTTCGCTTCTTTCAGATTCATCATCTTCTTCATACATGCACGTCTAGGTATCCGAGTACTCTTGACCCTCCCTCTGTCTACTTATTGTACAATTGAATAACCTAATAACATAACATTAAGATAAAATTAAGACAAATATGGTTTTACTAGTTTTAATTTACGACCACGAACACAAATTAAATTTACCTCCTTTCACCTACCTCCATTAACCTGTTACTTTCGCAAGAAGTACCCGCAGCATTTACGTTTAGGAAATAGATAATTTAAAGGCAGTAGTAGTAAATTTAAAAGCAGTAGATTTGAAACGTGACACGGTAAACACACGTTAGACATAACACACCACGCATGGTTGGACATAATCGACAGTATTTTAGACAGCTGCCACATGCATTTGAAACATGCAACACTAATACACTTGATTGCCCGGCACGGTTTGCTAAATTACTATTGAACATCTGTTTCTGAACTTGGCAGTCAAAATTTAATGCTTTTGACGGCAGAGATAAAAAACAAATTAATAACATATAAAAAACACAAATATCTTCACGCAATTCCGAATACAGGGGTAGACAGAGGTCGAGTCTAGACAATTAAGTCCCTTCGACCCACCTTCCAGCGAAGATATTTTCGAGACAACGTGACAGGTGGTGAGCCCGTCGCCGTCTTTATGTCCCAGCCAACGATATTCGTACATAAGTTTTTGAAAAACCCATTGGTACGAGCCTACCAACTGGGGATCGAACTCGGGTCTATTGACTCGAAATTCCGACCACCCAACCACTCGGCTATCGTGACTTTTAAACAAATTAAATTTTTTTTAAATTAAACTCATGATCACTGGTTTTCGTGGTGTCTCCACCTCTAAGGTCTAGGGTCCAATTCCCGGACTGGACAATTTTTTCTCAATTGTCTCCGGTCTGGGTGTTCCTGGTACCCTCGTTGTTTCCGTTTTGCATAACACAAGTGCTTTAGCGACTTACTTTGAAATTAGAGCAATGTATGTCATGTTGTCCATATCTATTTATTTTCTTTAAAAAAATTATTCGATACTTAGTCTGCACTATATATGTACGTATTGGATGCAGATGACAAATTAACGATATAAGAGTATTAGGATCTCTTATTTATGTATCTTCTAGTTTCTACCCGCGGTTTACACTGTTCAATATTAAAATTTCCGCGGTATTTTCTAATTCCTTGGAGTGAAAAAGTATCTTATGACCCTTTTAAAAATGAGTGTAAATTAAGAAATCCGATAAAAGAGCATAAATGGGATTTAAATGTTCATCCGGGTTTTAACTAACTGCCAAATTTCATCAAAGTTCAGTCTTTTTTGCGTGATAAAGTAACATACGTCCAAACATTAACATGCTTAACTTGTTTGAATTAGTAAAAACTTTGAAGTATGTATGGTTTAAGCTTTTTAATTGGCAGTGTTTGGCCATTATTTTTCCGCCAACATTTATTCACAGATTAATCCCACATACTAGCTTACATGGCATTATTTCAAAAAATCCAATTTCAACAAATAAGTGTGGAACATTTTGTAAAGTTGTTTCAATAATTATGACATCACACCAATGCGTTATATCAAATCGACACTAAAGTCCTTTTAGAACTGACTGTTGCGGTAAAACATCGCTTTCACATTCATAATGTGACGGCTACCTGGTTTTGTGGAAATATCAGTTGTATAGGCGAGTGTTTAAGGTCCGTATCTGTTTGTGGATCACGATAAAATTAAGGCAATTCGAATACAACGCGAAACATCCAAGGCTAAGTATCTAGACACGGACGTAAGCCGCGAGGAGATGTGCATTAAAGTTGCGCATACAAACACACTTTAGGCAATCGGTGTTACAATTATTATTATGAAACTTATTTAAGGATGTAATTTAAATGCCCATTTTCAAGGCAGCATAAAATCGTAATAAAAAAAGATCTTTTGAGCTGCGAGTCCGACACGGCCAACAAAGTACGAGGAGGGATCAAAAATTAGTGAGAATGAGATAGAATATATTGACTATTGATAACTTAATAATTTATTTTTCTACATAGTCTCCGACTCTCTCTACACACCGAGTCCAGCGCTTTTCCAAGGTTTCAATCCCTTTAAAAAAAGCTTTTGTCTTTGTTCTGCAAAAATCTCTCCAAGGCATCCAACAAATCGTTATTGGGGGCTAAACAATTCGAAGCCAGCTTGCTGAATGCTAGCCATCGCAACTACCGACCTGTGCGCGGATTCGTTGTCTTGACGAAACAGCTTTCGAAGTTTCCATCTCCTTTTCTCTTTGGTGGCATTCCTCAACATGGGAATTAAAGCTGCATAATATTGGCCAGTAATAGTGGTTCTACGCTCTAGGTGATCAATCAATATCCCTTCGGAGTCCCAAAATATTGAGGCTATAATCTTGCCAGCCGATGCCACGGCACGAAACTTCTTCGGGGTTGTTGATGATGACCGTTTCTATTGCGAAGGTTGCTGTTTTGTTTCGTGGTCAAAATGACGGACCCACGTGTCGTCCATTGTTACGAAACTATATATTTGAGAAATGTCAAGTCGATTGTTTCTAACTATCGGTTAACTTTCTCGGCACCCATCCTGTGGTGTCTTTACTCATATTAAAAGTCCGTTTTTTGAATTAAGTATCGGATGGTAACTCTTCGACCACTCTAAACCAAAAAAGTTTATAAATTATTTATATTTTTCAGCATAATTTCAAGTGTTTATTTTTACGTGATACGTGTATTTAAAAGATTCAAACTTTAAATTTTTTATGCCTGTTTTCGAACGTGTGCCTGTTGCTGTATCTAAAGTAAGCCTAATAAAAGATGTAGGGCTTAGCCCAAAATTTTAAAAAAAGGTAGTAATATTTATCTAAAATTATATTATTACATATTTGTAATGAGTGCCACCATACTTAACAGATAAGAAACTTATTAGCGACAACATTTGCACTTGGTAGAGCTGATTGGCATTTATATGTTTCACAAAAACGCAATGCCCGACCTCCGACGTATTCCGCATTTTTGATGCTATGTGGGGTAAAAGGAAGGTCAGGAGGTTCTATTTTTATATTTGTTCTTACATCCTCTGGTATTGAAACTCTTCCTCATTATAATAACATGTTTATGTGTAGTGTGTAACTGGAGTTGAATAAAATGCATGTAAATAATAATGTGGACAAATAATATGAGTTTAAAAATAAAGGATTTATCTTGATGACGGTTTTTGGTGAAGCTTTTTTTAATCTAGAAGACTTTTGTACAAAAGTGTAAAAGGCTGTTAAAACTGATAAATGTATTTGTTAGAGGCGTTGACTCCTTCGCGTGGACATTTGAAACGCTTATAAGAAAATAATCTCCTAATTGAGAGGTCAGAACCATAAGGACAAAATTTGACACCACGCGGACCATGATTTATTTTAGCCTATCCAATTATTATAATGTTAAATATTCAAAAAAATCTTCATATCATTCCCAATATTGGGGTGGACAAAGGTCTAGACTTAAACCTTTTTGACCCACCTTCCACCGAGGACATTTCTTTGGGATAACGTGACAGGTGGTGAGCCTGACGCGTCTTTACGGCACTGGTTGAGTGATGCAAGTCAACAAAATTGTGTGATCAGCACATTTATCGAAAATAACAACTGGCGTGCCTGTGTCTTTATATTTGAAATATAGTGTGAATTGCTTTAAGGACAAAATTCGCGCGCGTCATTCCCAATACAGGGGGTAGAGCTCTAGACAATTCAGTCCTTTCGGTCCACCTTCCACGGAATATATTTTTGGGACAACGGGCCAAGGTGGTGAGCCCGTCGCCGTTTTTATGTCCAGGCCAGCGATATAAATAGTACATTCGTTTTGAAAACAACCTCATTAGCCTAGATATCCCGAGATCAGAATTGGGTCCCTATCATAACTTATTTTACAGTTTATCTCCATTTAATATAGAAGTATCTATATTCTGGTGTGGTAATTTGTGGCCAAAGCAATGTTTGTGATATTATCCCGTATGTATATTTTTATTTATATATAATTATATCAATATAAATGAAAGCAACGCGAAATATATTTCGAAATGACATTAGGTTACGGGGCTGCATTCATCAACAGTTACGCAAACGTCGGCATTAGTAGGCCGCGTCTAAATCTGGGAGACCTTCACCCGAATCACGCCCGGCTCCCAGTCTCCCGTGGGATAGGGTTACCATCACACCCGTTATAAAATAGATTCTTTGTCATTGATGAATAATTGTCTATTAAAGTACTTGACTTAATAAATACATATGTACAAGATAGAGACAACATCACACACACTTTGCACTGATCTAAAATTAAGTAAGTGAAGCACGTGTGTTCTGGTACCAGAAACATCGAAGGTACCACAAAAACTGACCTGACCCGAGATAATGTAGAAAAAATGTTTTCCACAAGATCCGACCGAGAATGGAACCCGGAAACCTCAGAGATGGTGAAATCATGAAAACCGGTGTACATATACGTACTCTTAATGCAAATTAAACTTATTACTTTATACTCTATTAACAAACAAATAATTATCTAGTAAATGAATTCAATCTATCATTAGGACGCGTCCGTTTGTATGAATCTTATTCTACACGTATTTTCGAATTCTGGAATAGAAAGAGGTCGTTACAATTTAGTCCCTTTGACCCACTTTTCATGGGACCTTTTTTGCGATACATATATACTCATACTTCTAATAATTTTGATACTACACATATGCGAATATAGATGTTGCCCTATTCGCTGGCTGTATCAGAAGATTCAACAAGATTACATTTTATTTTGAAAAAAAAAAGAAACAAGCAATATGGTCAACCTACTTGGGGAATGAGATTGATAAATATAATCAATTAACACGGGCGCATTATCCGCTCATTTATAACCAGGTTGGTAAAAATGATGTAATGTAACGCATATTTGCAAGTAGTAACAGGTTATATGCTGCGGGATATACGGTTGTCCATTGAATCTTAGACGCTGATTGCATTTCAATTAGCTCAGTATAATTTAAACGTATAGCAGTAATTAGTAATTGGAATTCCAAACAAATAACGTTATAATTACTCCTCTATATAGCTTTCTCAGTTAACACGGCTGAAGCTTTTTTATAAAATATAGATATATAGATAGGGACAACATCACATACATTGCTCCGATCCCAATGTAAGATGCTAAAGCACTTGTGGTATGGGATATCGTAAACAACGAAGGCATCACAAACACCCAGAGCCGAGAAAATATAGAAAAAGAGTTTTATTCTACATTGACCACACCGGGAATCGAAATCGGGACCTAGAGATGGCGACACATCGAAAACCGGTGCTTACGCCACTCGACCACGGAGGTCGTCAATATATAAAAATACCTTGAACCTACTATGTTACCTCGAGTTATAGTTTGGATAGTAACAGGTCGGAACTTCAAACCAAACTCGCGAACGGTAGCTAAAAAGATGTAGGAACTTAAGGTAATACTTGCTACTTACTACCAGTAGCTATATTCCCAGAAATAACATGACAGCCTTAGCCTCAGTCATATCACGATATCCGTGTAGTTGGATGGTCAGAATTCGAATCAAGAGACCAGAGTTCGAGCCGTTGTCCCACAAAATGTCTTTGATAGAAGATGGGTCCAAAGTACTTAATTGTCTAGACATCTATCTTGAATTGAATTAAAATGTCATAATTTTAACTTCGAAGCAGTGTTAAAATGTAACTGGCTCGAGAACTTGTACTGAAAATTTGTACTGTCGTTTGAAAAGTCATCAGCTCTCTTCGAGTCGATCAAAAGTGTGTGCAACTCAGAGCAGCTCAGATCGATTCTAAATCTGATACCTCGTTACGCTCATGGGTTTTTGAAGTAATTTATTTAATAACATCAATTTTAAGAGCATATCAATGTTACGAGAATTGACAAAATCGACTCCGTAATTCTATTTCATATACATCATACACACATATATAACGGCCTATTAAAGTCCACTGCAAGGCACAGGCCTCTCCCATAGGGAGGATTTGCCATAATCGCCACGATTGGCAAGCGGCGATCGCAGTATCAGACACCTCGCACCTTAAACGCTGCTGCCCATCTTCGATTTCATTATTTTGGTCTGATATTGTTAGAGATGGTTATCCCGCCACCTATCGGTTGCCATATCGATAATCAAGGCTGTGTCCCTTAGTCGCCTCCTACGACACCCACGAGTAGAAAGGGAGTGGCAATATTCTTACACCGTTATCACACGGCTCGGAGCTACTCATGTGAATCTTTGAATTTGTAATGCACAAAAAAAAATTATAATATTGTTAATATAGCTTTGTAACGGACGGTAAGTCGGTTAATAGCACATTTAACATTGCACTATTTAGAGACTGTATACCAGTGAGTTGATGCAAGGTTGCGAGTCTTCCGCAAGCGTCCAAAAACAAACAAAAAGTATGAGTGAGAAGGTTAAATATAAAATATGATACGAAAAACTACGAAGAAAAGACGTTTCTTCTCTGTAAGACAAACGTTGCTATGAAACAGTCGCAGATTTAAAGCTGGCGACTTTTGATAAGAGAAATTTATGTTCCTATGACGAAAAATAAAAGATTTCTTGATTTTTTAACCATATTAAAAATACAAAAATGCTACCTAGCAATAGAAATAATTAAATGGGCTGTGTCTATCCCGTCTGGGATGATCCCACTTCTCATTGCCTCACATTTTGATTGTTGTTTAAAAATTTCCTTCACGATATCATGTCAGTTATAACTATCGCGCTCTCATTCTCACTCACGATAAAATGAAAACAAAAAAATCCACTCACTTGTACTCTCAAACTTCTTAGGGCGGGAAACGATGCCAGCCGGTCGACCTCGTCCCACGTGGCCAGCCCGGTGTTGTTTAGATTGAGGAATCGGAGATGACTAGAAACAATAATACATGGAATTTATAATATACACGCCGATAGCGATTTTAGCGAAACCTTCTCACGGATGATGCCTATGCCCAGCAGTGGACTTTAATACGCAATTTTAATAACTAAATTGTCTTTTCGTTACCTTTGGGAATCAAGACCTAACATTATTCTCTCTGCTCCTCTGTTTATTTAGCCACTTTTTATATCTAGTACCGTTATGTGTTCACTATGTTACAACAACAGATTAAGACCAAGATATTCGAATGCAATAGACATGTGGCGTCACCTCAAACACTGCGCTACGCTTTTTTTACACATTTCCACCGAAACATATTACATAAATAACATATTTAACACATTCAAGTATATGTATATATAGCTATAGAATTTATCTATTTAATTAAATACTTTTTAAACAGTCAGGATAGCGGAGTGATTGGATGGTCATCGGAATTCAAGTCAAAAGACACAAGTCGATCCTCATGTGGTAAGTGTTTTATCAAAATTTATGCACGATTTATATCGTTGGCTTGGAGGTAAAGACGACACGACAGGCTCACCACCTTTCAAGTTGTCCTATTTCTACGGTGAAATGTGGATCAAAAGGAATTAATTGTCTAGACCTCTGTCTACCCCTGTATTGGCAATGGCGTGGAGATTTTTTTGAAATAAATACTTGTACTAAAACAAATTGTGGAAATATTATTTTAAATGTTATGTAGATTTTTAAAATAATATTTCCAGTTTCATTATTAATATTTAAAAAAAAATCAGAAGTAATATCGAAGGTTAATTTTAAATATCTTGGCCTTAAGACAGAATGACGCAATTATACTGGCTTTTATATTTTAAACAAGAACTGTAATTGCACTGCTATATGGGACAGATATATAAAAAAGTTGTGATACGTTCCCAGACGATCTAATTAAAAAAAAGGTATGCGGTAGGTAACTGTGAATAATCTATTTTTTTATCTGTTTGTGGCCACAAGACTCAAAAAGGAGTCGATGTAAAAGTCGATTAAAAATACTTTGTATACCGAACTAACCTGCGGGAAAGAAAAGAATTTTCTTAAAAATACCAAATTACATATAATAATTCCTATTACGCTATTATTAAATGTCCCGAAAGTATCTTCGGTGGAAGGAGGGTCAAAGACTGGACCTCTGTCTACTCCTGTATTGGGAATTGCGTTAAGTTATTTATTTATTTTTTATTATTTACATAAAATAACAAAATATACATTCATATGATTGCCTGACACATGGTACTTGGGAACCGTAGTGATTGTCTGACAAAATATTCTTTGCGTTTCCATCTTCAAATTTAATTGATTATTTTTACTTATTTCAATTTTTATCCAAATTTGTTTATACGATCTGTATCGTCGGTTTTTAGTCATATATCCGACATGTTTTCTTTTATAGAATAATAACATTTTTGTATAAGTAGATTTTTTAATTTTATTTTAAACCGTTTTTCTATAGTTATTATTTTTATTCGATTCCGGTATATTATTATAAATTAAAATAGATCTATAGTAAGGTCCTTTGCTTTGGACATTTTTAGATTTGGTTCTGGCAGAGTAAATAATAGTGTAAGTTAATAGAGTAAATAATAGTCTTGAGCCACTGCAAAGCGTGGTTGGGTTTAACTAGTACAAGCGTTTGGTTTGGTGGGTTTAAGTAGTAGTAGTGCACATACAAGTATGCAAAATGAGGACAATTTTAATAAGTTAGAATTTTGTGGGTGCGAATCCCACTAGTGGCAAACATTTGTGTATGACAATGAATGTTTGTAAATATGAATACATTAATATGCATATTTCTCTATTTAAATAGATAAAGGTAGGTAAGTACAATCGGCTTGGAGACTTAGACCGCGATTCGACCACGTGTGGTCGAAATGTCTAGAGGTCTGGCCTTTGTCTTCTCTAGAGAAGACAATACGCGTGAAGATAAAAAAAGGATCTTTGCTCGAAATGACCTACTTGTCTAGACCTCTGTCGACCACAGTGTAGATAATATGCGTGAAGATAAAAATAGTGTCTTACGTGAAGGCGTCATGGCTTTTCTTGTTTCCGTTGCTGTCGCCGCACTTCTCGCACGGGTCCGGTTCCAGGGTTGTGATGGGGCACTCGTTCACCAGAAGCGTCTCCAAGTTCGGGAAGGCGTAGCCCAGCTTCGATATCTCTAGCCAGCTGCTAACGGGGTTCCCGGAGAAGTGGAGTTTCTTCAATTGCTCGTGAACCGGTTCGGTCGTATCCACATTGAGACGCGAGCACGCCTCGCAACGGTCTTTCTCGTCTGTTTCTTTACCGCTCAGATCCACGTAGGAATACTCGTTGAGGCTCAAATGCAACTCTTCAAGAGCTGGTAGAGCCTTAAGCAGCCCGAGAATGCTGGGCCATCCAACGTAGGTGGAGTTTAGCACCAAGTGGCTAAGGCTGTCCCACTTCGGTTGGAGCGCTTGGGCTGCTTGAATCTGAGCAGAGAGCCGGTTGAAGCTTAGATTCAGAAAACGGACCCGTGGCGTCTGCTCTAGTATAGCGAAAACCTAAGAAAAGTACATAATTCTTATATTTAATCGAACGCAGTTAAAGAAGAGAAAACTTAAAAAAAACAGTTACCTAGGAGAACCCACATACAACTATTAGATGTATAAGGATTTTATGGCAAAAATTTTAGAATAGTAGAAAATTTTGTTATTTTTTGTGAAGACGATAAAATATTGGCCCTTAAAGCGATAAAGCTCTTAAAAGATTTAGATTAAATAGAAAACTTTAAAAAACACTTAGGAGAGGAGAACCTAGGAGAACTCACCTACAACTATTAGATATTGAAGATTGTATTTTATGGCTTAAAGTAGAAGAATGAAAGAAGAATTAGTTATTTGTAGCGCAGACGAAAATATATTTGCTAACTCTTTAAGCGATAAAGCTCTTAAATGTTTTATAGATGCTACAACTATTAGATGTAAAAGAATCTATTTTATGGCAAAAATTATAGAATAGTAGAAGCTTTAGTTATTTGTTGCGAAGACAATAAGATATTGGCCCTTAAACAGAGTTAGATTAAAGAAAAAACTTAAAAAAAAACTTAGGAGAGGAGAACTCACCTACAACTATTAGATATTTATTTATTTATTTATTATTCTATGGAACAACAATACATGTTACAACTTCACAAGGTACTAATAAATATGGATGCTTAAATCTAACATGCACGCAAATTACAGGTGAACACATCATTTACCGAAATAACAACAAATTTGCAATTAATTTTATATATCAAAGGAGACTACACAATAAATCTATAAATATAATCAATATATATATATATATATATATATATATATATATATATATATATATATATATATATATATATATATATATATATATATATATATATATATATATATATATATATATATATATATATATATATATATATATAAAAATTAGAACTATAAAAGAACATTTAAGAGTGACTAATATTTTTATTTAACATGCTTTGGGAGTTATAACCGATGTTAATTTTGCAATATTAAAGATTGTTTTTTATGGCTTAAAGTAGAAGAATAAAAGATGAATTAGTTATTCGTAGCGTACATATTTGCTAACTCTTAAAGCGATAAAGCTCTTAAATGTTTTATAAGATGCTAATAAAACGTACATAATTTTTAATACAAACTATATGAATTGAGAGCACAACATTACGGAAGCCTCGACAACAGTAGCCGATGGTGTAATATCCATGGGAACAGATGTTCACTATCGTAAAGATTGTGAATCAAGTGCGGCTATGAGAAATTTTAGCGATAGCATTATATAAGGAACTCACACTACAGCAAGCAACCGATAATACTAAAACCTCCTTTACTCAAAATCATAGATCATGTAGTGGTATATCTACCATGTTATGGTTTAATGTGGGCGCCAGTAATTATTAAAAACAAAAGAATATTTTTGTTAATATTCAGGTCAAGAATTACAAATAAGCTGCAATGCCTGCATCTCAAACCTGCAGTGCTCGTTTCGCACAATCCATTATTTTATTACTCATTAGGCTTACTTAATTAAATCCAGCTCTTAAAACTAGGTACACCTACTATAGTTTCAATGTCAATGAACCATTCAGCGGATTCTTTAAAATGATTATTAAATGCTGGTGATCCGGCGGGCATTTCTATAGTAAGAATTCTTAAAACGTACTATTTCTTTTAAACTTCTTAAAAGGCTAATGGCTAGTTATGCATGTTAGTGATAGTAACTGGACTTTACATTCTCGCCTTAACCTCATTTCACGGCCTAATAACGTAGGTAGAAAAATGGCAGTAACAATTATTTAATATGCGACATAAAGGCTTCTCTAGAAAGAGGATTTGCCTTAATCGCCACGCATATTAGTATAAATATTGACTGCGCAGACGGAGGGTAATTTCTTTACTAGTTTATGTAATAGGGTTACACTGTAAGTTTTTAAAACGAGCCATTTATATCTTTGCCAATGACTTTTTGTAAATTTCTATTATAGAACTCCTTGCTATTCTATTTCGGCCCTTAAAAAAGGAATAGGCCCTTTTCTTGAAGGTTCTTAAGTCGAATGGGTCCGGAAAAACCGCAGACGGCGGCACATGCCATAAAATGCAAGTGCGTGGCAGAAAAATGTTGTTGTGAATTGGCGTCAATTGCAAGTTTTGTTAAACCCAAAATTTATGTAACGTCAAGAAAAGTTTCGGTCCATGATTTACAACAATTTTCGTAGGCGCCTTACTCAAGAACAAAGTTTCTTCACTTCAAAGACTTCTATTGATAAGAATTATTACATTGGATTCTATTAGTAATGAAGCCTCATCTCGCGCCACAGCTTACAAATGAGTTTTAGCATGGCCCAGGTATTATGTATGGTTATATTCGTATGAGATCACGCAGTGGGTTCTCTTGGTATGTTTCTCTTGTCGCTATCGTTAATTAAATAAATTAAATATCTTCACGCAATTCCCAATACAGGGGTAGATAGAGGTCTAGTCTAGATAATTAAGTCCCTTCGACCCTCCTTCCACCGAAGATATTTTCGGGACAACGTGACAGGTGGTGAGCCCGTCGCCGTCTTTATGTCCAAGTCAACGATATAATTAAAACGTAAGTTTTTGAAAAACCCATTGGTACGAGTCTGCCACTTGGGGATCAAACTCGGGTCTCTTGACTGGAAATTCGGCTATCGTGACTTTCATCATAATCACTCGCTGTCGTTAATGATAAAAACGTTAATGATAAAAGCCGTGTGGTTGGATGATCTGAATTCGAGTCTTAAGACTCAAGTCCGATCCCCAGGTGGAAGGCTCGTACCAATGAAGCTTTTTCAAAACTTATGTATGCACAGCACCTGTTACGCTGTGAAAGGACTAGTCAGACGGGACCTCCAGTCAGTCGACCCCTGTATTGGGAATCGCTTTAAGATATTTACTTTTGTAATCTCTTACCTCCCGCCATTCGGTGAGCTTATTGTTCGCCAGATCCAATTCGACCACGTCCGCGCATTTGTCTGCCAGCGCGCACGCGTCGCCGGCGCAGTCGATGTCGCAGTCGTTCAGCACCAATAGTGTCGGCACGCTCAGCCTAGGCGACCGTTTGGGGACGAAGATGGCGACCGGCATGTCGTCAATGGACGGGTTCACTTCGCCTTTCGCGCCGTATTTGCGCTCTAGGGCCTCCAAAAGCGACGGCATCTTGGCATCCTAAAAGAATGAACACTGTTATTACACCGCATAGATTAGCTATATTATGTATTATTTAAACAGTAGATGTTACTGGCAACTTTGGGGCAAATAAAAAAATCGCATTTTTTTGTATTTTATTAAAATAGATCAAATTGCTTTCTAAATCTTGCCAGTAATATCTATATTCATACGCGTCATAGTTAAATTTTGAATGCAAAACTGTGTGTGTTAAAACACAATTACTTTGTTATTCTTTTTACGATGTTCAACGGATTTGAGTGGAAACTGGAGATAGCATATAGCCTATATGCTATCTATATGCCACATTTAGTTAAAATTGTAGTTTATTTTAACTGTTACATCACAGAAGGGACCGCGTGTCACGACTAATAACCCAAGTCTATCATATTTTCGTTAAAACCAATAAGTTGCGCTGTCTAATATTGCACACTTGATTAGGAATATGAACTTGACCCACTGCCGTAGAAATCTTTTACGATAAGAGTTTATTATTACATCGATAGTGTATTTGTTTCGCAAAAATACAGTAAATATTCATAGAGTAAACATATCATAGACATTATCATAAGCACATGCAAATAATGTGATTATGCTTTTATGTGGAAGAATAAATACAATAAGTAATGTA
Source organism: Sericinus montela (assembly GCA_029286605.1). Lineage (NCBI taxonomy): Eukaryota > Metazoa > Arthropoda > Insecta > Lepidoptera > Papilionidae > Sericinus > Sericinus montela. The sequence continues at coordinate 1,054,693 of JAGSMR010000069.1, read as the reverse complement.
TCGATATTTACATCTCTATGTATATTTCTTTACTTTTTGTTATAAACGCAATATTATTAATAGAAAAGTAAGTCAGGCCGTTTGTAACGTTTTCATGGCTAAACGGTTGAATCCGTTCTTGGTTAAATTTATTACGAAATACCGATTTTTCATCACTTTAAGTATCTTTTGAAGGTAACTTTGTAGATATTTTAACTTACGAAAACAATACAATACCTCCATTTGGCATAGAAAAAAACATACAAGATTGCAAACAGATAAAAGTCTTCGATATGGAGATGTAAAGTTAGTTTTCACCTGGCAAAGCGAAAATTTACAAATTTACAGCATATCCATATAGCCACAATACTCCATATTAATAATATTAATGTCGACTCTGTTACGCTTTCACGATTAAACCGCTCAACCGATTTCGATGAAATTTTGTATCTAGCACCTTGAAGGTCAAAAAATACTATTACCCCAAAAAATTAACCGTGTTTTAATGTAGTAACTCCAGTTAGTTATAAATAAAAAACCAAGGACGCCGATTGAGCCGTTTGATCACTAATTTGTTACAATAATATTCCCGTCGTGTTGCAATCGACATAAATTAGAACCGCAGTTAACTTTTGTTCTGATTGTTCGCGGCTGTTAGGAAATTGCAACAACTAATAACGTATTATTTATTAGCGTAATTCGAAACTTGATGGGTAATAATACTTGTTAACGTAAAAGTCACGATAACCGAGTGGTTGGGAGGTCGGAATTTCGAGTCAAGAGATACGAGTTCGATCCCCAGGTGGAGGTACCAATGAGTTTTTCAAAAAAAAAAAAAACTTGTGCACGAATTACATCGTTGACTTGGACATAAAGACGGCGACGGGCTCACCACCTGTCACGTTGTTCCGAAAATATCTTCGGTGGAGGGTGGGTCAAAGGGACTTAATTGTCTTGACTAGACCTCTGTCTACCCCTGTTTTGGGAATTGCGTGAAGATATTTATTTATATTTATTTATTTATTTATCAAAATTTTTATTATCTACATGTATTTCCTATTACATAGGGACAACATCACATTCATTGGTCCGATCTCAATGTAAGATGCTAAAGCATTTGTGGTATGGGAATCAGAATCAACAAAGGCACTACAAACACCCACAATTTATTTCTATAGTCATTATATCAAGAGTTATTACAAGCAAATTAGCGAAATGATTATATATTTCACTTTACATTTTGTATTTTAATGAAGCAATTGTAGTGTTAAAGGTAGTTCCTTAGACATCCGCCGCCTCGGTCTCGACAGCCCCGTCACGACTGCGCACAAGGTCGGCAATTACTTCGGAAAGGATATTATTTAAAAGTAATTGGTTAGGTAACTGTTGTTATACCTACAGGTAACCTTTAATGCCGCACGCTGTAACTGTCTGTATAAATACGTATAGAACTAGGGACGGGACGGGCTTCACACGGATACGCTACTATACTCTACATAAGACCTCGCTAAGGATAGATACAATAAATAAAAAGCGAGAAACCTATTGAAAATCCATGGCAGCCGTCGAATTCCGATCACATAACCATGGTCATTTGATCTGAATTCTAGTCAACTTCCGTCGTCAACCGTGGTTATGTGATCGGAATTCGAGTCGAGACCCAAGTTCGATCCCCAGGTTTTTTTAAATAACTTATGTATGAATTATATCGTTTGGACATAAAGAAGGCGACAAGATCAACTGTCACGTTGTACCAAAAATTGTCGTTGGTGGAAAGTGGGTAGAAAGGACTTAGTTGTTTACACCGCTGTCTACCCCTACATTGGGAATAGCGTGAATATATTTAAAAAAAAAACGAATAAAAAATTCTAGAGTATGACGTATATGCTCGTCAATCTGTTGGCAAAGCTATCTAATTTGAAAATACAATTTAAAAAAAAATTACACTAATCTTATATATAAAATTTCCCTGTCACAATGTTAGTTACCGTACTCCTCCAAAACGGCTTAACCGATTGTCATGAAATTTTGTGTGGATATTGGGTAGGTCTGAGAATCGGACAACCTCAATTTTCAAAACTCTAAATGTTGAGGGTAGTCCATCCCAAGTTTTTTTTTATTTATAGATATTTTTTTATGATACAGCATTAAAAATACATACAACCCTAAATTTTCACCCCCAACGATAAACCAATATTTTAATATGGCAAAAAAAAGTTTGCTGGGTCAGCTAGTATTCTATAAAATTTTGATAACACAATGCTCTTTAAAATGTAGACGCTAGTACAAAACACAGTTTAGTCATGTATAAAAAAATATATACACCCATATTATAATTGAAGTCACAAGCGGATTAAATAACTAGTGTTGTTTCAGAAATGTGTTCTAACGCCGCGATAAAACCGCAGGGGATTCAATTACGTGCACAATTCGAGCAGAACAATGAGCGGTTGCCGTTGCATTGGTCGTATTATATTAGCCGATTAGACCTTCATAGCTGACGAGTGCCGCCACGTGAATAATATATTTACTACAAGTCAAGATAGCCGAGTGGTTGGATAATCGGGCGTTAGACCCGAGTTCGAACCCCAGGCGGTAGCCCAATTCATCATACTTAATCATCATAAATCCATACTTAAGCATCAATTTGGCCACCACTCACCAAATTGATGATTAAATATGGATAAATAATAAAATATATATATACAGGGGTAGGCAGAGGTCGAGTCTAGACAATTAAGTCCCTTCGACCCACCGTCCACCGAAGATATTTTCGGGACAAAGTGACAGGTGGTGAGCCCGTCGCCGTCTTTATGTCCAAGCCAACGATATTCGTACATAAGTTTTTGAAAAACCCATTGGTACGAACCTACCAACTGGGGATCGAACTCGGGTCTATTGACTCGAAATTCCGACCACCCAACCACTCGGCTGTCGTGACTCATAAAGTATGGATAACTTCACGCAATTGTCAATACAGGGGTAGATTGAGGTCTAGTCTAGACAATGAAGTCGCTTTGACCCACCTTCCATCGAAGATATTTTCTGGACAACGGGACAGGTGGTGCGCCCATCGCCGTCTATATGTCCAAGCCAACGATATAATTCGTACATAAGTTTTTGAAAAACCCATTGGTACGTGCCTGCCACCTGGGGATCGAACTCGGGTCTCTCGACTCGAATTCCGACCACACAACTACTCGGCAATCGTGACTTCGAATGTGAATATTGAATATAGTATTGGGAAAGGCGTAAAGATATTTTCTATTGAACATTTGTAAAAATATCTAAGATGTTAGGGGTTTCTCGTGCATCATACAATTAAACTCATCATAAGTACTTTTTCACAAGCTCCGGTCTCTTTGCATCTATAGACGATTTTATTCTTAATTTCCTTAGTCAAAATTAAACTTTTGTTTAAATTACTAGAAAACTAATGAACAACATTAACAACTTTGATATCTGCGGAATTTCTTGCCGATTTTGGTTTTTCAATAGAGAAATATTATTAAAAAACAGCGGTAGATAACAAAAATATAATGAATGAATGAATGAATGAATGAATGAATGAATGAATGCTTTTTTTGTACACCACAAAAAATACAAGAAAACAATTGAACAATGAAGTAAGTAGATTGTACAATTTGGCGGATTGTACAATATACATATTTGCTAACCTTAATTTTGTTGAAAAATGCAATAAATTTTACATTAAGCTCTTGGGGGTCATTATAGAAGCGTGCTCGTCGCGACCCCTGCCAGCCCTTTTCAGGGCTGCAATTCTACAACTGGGCACCCATGCCAACGAGGGTTAGGGCGTCCCCCCAAGGCGACGCACACCAGTTCGTCCCCGTTGGTGTGAAATGCAGCGCGCAAAGCGGCGATGGGGACCGCCACCCGTCACGCACAGCCCGACACGGCGGAAGGTGGAGGACGGAGTGCAGAGTTGGCACGTGGAATGTTAGAGGAGGCATGAAAGATAAGACGAATGAGTTGATTGAAATAATGAAAGAAAGAGAATTAGATGTCGTGTGTTTGTCGGAGACCAAGCGGAAGGGCAGTGGTACTGAAGAGCTCCCTGGCGGGGCGTTAGCTCTATGGTCCGGAGTCCCGGAAAGCGAGAGCGCCTGCCAGGGAGTGGGGGTGCTGCTGTCGTCTCGGTTGGTCGATGTTATGACTGAATATAAGGTTGTGAACTCGAGACTTCTCTGGGTTCGCTTTAAATTGGGACTGACGAAGTTATTCCTTTTGGCTGTTTATGCGCCGGTGGCTTCGTCGTCCAGAGCTGAGCTGGAGGAGTTTTGGGAGAATGTAAGAGAAGTTCTAGACTTGGTTAGAGGAAACGAAAGAATTGTTGTATGTGGTGATTTGAATGGATGGGTTGGTACCGCTCGGCCAGGGTACGAGTCGGTGCTTGGAATGATTGGCGATAAAAGGGTTAACGATGCTGGCAAGCTTATACTGGCTGTATGCAAGGAAAAGGGTCTTCTTGTGACAAACACTATGTTTAGTCACAAGAAAATCCATATGTATACTAGAACAAGAGAGAATGAGAGAAGTATGATCGATTTATTCCTGGTGGATGACCGACTGCGAAAACAGGTGATGGATACGCGAGTGTTCCGAGGTGCTGACCTGGGAACGGATCACTACCTAGTGATTACTAGATTTAGGGGTCTGTTCGCGGGTTGGCGCCACCGGACGGCGATACCAGAACCACAGTCGGTCGGTAGCATCCGAAGCTGGAAGCTTCAGGAAGCGGACACTAGGAATAAATATCAAGCAAGGGTAGCCGAAAAGCTGGACAGCATTGGTGTTAGGAAAGAATGTGTGGAAGAAATATGGCAGAGCCTTAGAGATGGAATGGTTAGTGCAGCGGAAGACGTGTGTGGAACTGTGAAAAGAGGTAGTAGTAAAAAGGGTGATGCATGGTGGAATGACGAAGTGAAAGAAGCTGTAAATAAGAAGAAAGCATGGTTAGACTACTTGGCCTCTAGTAATGATAAGGATATGTGAGAGAAGAGGAAAGAAAGATATAAGCTCCAGAAAGTTCACACGAAAGCATTGATTGAGGAAGTGCGTGAAAGGAGTAGAATGGAAGCGGACGAAAGGTTGTCGCACAACTTCAAGGAGAACTCCAAACTCTTCTGGAAAGAGGTTAGAAGGACCCGGAGTGGTGCGACAGCCTTAAGAATGAATAAAGTGCTTTCGGGAACCAATGACGTCCTCTCACAAAAATCGGACGTCATGCAGCGATGGAGCGAATTTTATAGAGAGATGTATGCGTGTGATGATCTTAGTGAGGGACGCCAGACTCGGACCTCGATGACACTGAGGTCATCAGTATGAAAGAGATTGAATGTGCGATTAGAAGTTTGAAATGTGGTAAGGCTGCGGGACTAGACAGAGTTACTGCTGAAATGGTCAAGTATGGTGGGCCACGCGTCTGGGACAGCTTTCATCTGCTGTGCAATTTGTGCTGGCGAACGGGGGCTGTTCCGGATGATTGGCAATCCGCGGTCATTGTGCCTTTATATAAAGGTAAAGGTTCACATTATGACTGCGGGTGGTATCGGGCGATCAGCTTGACCAGTTTAGCAAGTAAAGTTTACTCGAAGGTTTTGACACGTAGGATACAAGATAAATCGGAAAGATTTCTATGGGAGGCACAATGCGGATTTAGACCTGGAAGAGGATGCACGGATCAAATGTTTTCTCTCCGCATGATCACGGAGAAGCTTCTGGCTGCTAACCAGAAGATTTATATGTGCTTTGTGGATCTTGAGAAAGCATTTGATAAGGTTGTAAGGAAGAAAATGTGGGAACTGTTGCCGGGGTATGGTGTGGATGGTCGATTGCTAAGGGCTGTACAGTCACTTTACTGTGACTGTAAAGCCTGTGTGCGGGTAGGGCATGACCTGTCACCCATGTTTAGCGTCCAAACGGGCGTAAAACAGGGTTGTGTCATGTCTTCCTGGCTATTCATACTGTATCTCGACAACTGTTTACAGAAGCTGAAAGATAGCTGTTTGGGTGTGAAATTGGGTGACATAAAAGTAAATTGTCTGCTTTATGCTGATGATGCAGTGCTTGTAGCACCATCAGAGGCAGAACTGCAGGCATTAGTCACGTGTATGAAAGAAGAATGTGAAATTAATGGTCTCCGTTTGAATGCTAATAAAACTAAGGTTCTGGTATTTGAAAGGGACGAAGAAAGAACGAAGTGCGAAATTTGGGTAAATCAGGAATGTCTAGAACAGGTGAATGAAATTGTATACTTGGGGAGTGCGTTTAGCCGGGATGGAAGATGTGATTTAGATGTGGACAGGCGTGTCGCTGCCGGGAACAAAGTCAATGGTGCCCTGACTGCGTTAAGCAAAAGGCAAGGCGTTGTGAAAAGTGCACGCCTTGCAATACATAACGCAGTGTTGGTACCGACTTTGTTATATGGCAGCGAAACCTGGGTATGCCAGAAGAAGCATAAAAGCAGGTTGAATGCAGTGGAGATGCGATCTCTTCGTAAAATGTGCGGCCTTACCATGGCCGACCGAAGATTCGCAATATGGCAGGTTTGAAAGATGACCTTGTCACAAAAATGGATAAGGGCGTGCTTCGATGGTTTGGGCACGTAGAGCGAATGAGTGAAGACCGAATGGTGAAGAAAATATATAGCGCGAAAGTTAATATTAAAAGGTGTCGAGGTAGACCGAGATTAACTTTCGAAGACCATGTGAGCAAATTGCTCGAAGAGAGGAGGGTCAAGAGTACTCGGATACCTAGACGTGCATGTATGAAGAAGATGATGAATCTGAAAGAAGCGAAAGAAGTATGTAGGGATCGTGACACTTGGCGATCTGTTCTCTCTGGCTACCCCGTCAGGGATTGTGCGTGAAGATAAATAAATAAATAAGCTCTCGACAGTATACTCAATACTGTGATGGACAGAGGGATGGGGGAGTCTAGACGGCAGTCAGTCAGATGGCCTTTCGACCTACATCTTACCGAAGCTTATTTGGAGCAACGTCCGACTAGTGCTCAAATCTTATAAAACGTTTCGTTACTAATCCTTCCTCCAGGAGATTGAACTCCAATGGAGATTAGAACTCAAATCATTTACAATTCGAGTTACCAAAACACAACCACTCGGCTATTGTGGCAGTAACATAAAAAAAATATCTTCACGCAATTCCCAATACAGGGGTAGACAGAGGTCATGTCTAGACAATTAAGTCCCTTTGACCCACCTTCCACCGAAGATATTTTCGGGTCAACGTGACAGGTGGTGAGCCCGTCGCCGCATTTATGTCAGAGCCAACGATGAAATTCGTACATAAGTTTTTGAAAAACTAATTGGTACTGCCACCTGGGGATCGAATTCGGGTCTCTCGACTCGAAATTCCGACCACCCAACAACTCGGCTATCGTGGCAGTAACATGTACTATTAAAACGAACTTATTATATATTAAAATGATTTATTAAAATAAACTTCGAAGACAATTTGTTAATAACACAAAAACCCAAGCAAGACATGACAAACATATGAATATCACGCGTTATTGATAATTCATGGAGTTTTAAAACGCTTTGCTGATTTGCTTTATGAATCACAGCAACATAAAACTAATTCGGATAAGTTACTAAGTTCAGTTTTTATCGAAAGCGACGTGACATCGAGAGTTTTACTCGTGGAAGAGCGTGTAAGGAATTACAGCCATTGTCTTTGGAAAGATTTTATTTTTTTAATCTTTATTAGAAAACATTTTTGGGACAACGTGACGGGACGGGTTGGTGAGCCCGTCGCCGTCTTTATGCCCGAGCCAACGATATCATTTGCATATAAATTTTGAAAAACCTATTGGTACGAGCATCCCACCTGGGAATCGAACTCGGGTCCCTCGGTTCGAAATTCCGGCTACCCAAACACTCGGCTATCGTGACTATGAGTTATATATTATATCGTGAAGGATGTAATTATATCATAATAAGAGTATATTTAATAAAAGAGAATAAATAAGAAGTATAATATGAGAAGCAGCCACACTTTGTCTCGCCCAAGGAGGGCAGCGACCCTGAAAAACCGTCTAGTCTGGCTTTTAGCCTCCCGTGCACTTATGCCATTGTTAATGCCGATGGGAATTGTCTGGAATCTCGAGTACCAAAGAATGTACCATTAACTGTAGTGATAGATGTGGATAACAATTCAGTACAGGATTTTCGAAAATCCGAAAACATTGAATTATGCCATGACAGTAAAGTTCTTACGCGCTCGATAAAACAACACTTTTATGGAACGGTTTTAATAAAACCTTAATTTTTAATAGTTCTCATCATCTGATTTTAAATAATACAATAAAATATCCATATATTATATGTTGTGCTTATTAACCGTTAGAAAAGTTATATTATTTCTATTTAGCTTAACACAAGGTTTAAACTTCACAGCAGACAAGCAATACAAAATATTGGACGTAGTTAGGCTATTAAGTCAATAAAAAGGATTCAATAAAAAGTGATCTTAGGGATCCTCTGATCTGACTTTTCTTAATTTATCTAGAAATTAGGAAATCGAAGAAGGGAGGGGTAAGCTTACTTGGATCCCTAAACGCGTGTGTATAAAGAATGTGATTAATTTGAAAGAAGCAAAAGAGATATTCAGAGATCGTGACACTTGGCGATCTATTCTCTCAGGGTAGGGATTATGTGTAAAGATTTATTTATATGTGGATATATATATGCGTGATATATGCGGGATAGCTTCCATAACGTGAACGGACGCACAACCCTGGTATTGAACAAGTTTTATACTTTAAAAGCTTAGATTAATTACTGTAGATACTTGACAAGAAAAATATTGTTTTCGAGTAATACCGACAAACACATTAAAATACCTATTCTAATAAAAGTAAATTTTAATGTGTTTAAAGGTGAAGATACACCAAGAGACAACAATCGTGAGTATTCAATATAATACAAACAAGTTGTTATTACGCGTAACTGACAAACAGTTGTCTGGCATAGCTTCAAATTGAAACCTTTTGCATTTATTTCACCACTGAAATTACGGTTTTCCATTTATATTTGCTGTTTTAAATAAAATACATTGTTACAAGGCAATAGGTATAACGTCGAATAATTTTTTGGTGACTAGAATGTATCCCAAACTGTAGGTATAGTCTATATGTAGACTTCCGTTTGATCGACCACCGTGGACTAGTGGCGTACATACCGGTTTTCACGGTATCATCATAGTAGGTGCCGGGTTCGATTCCCGGTGGAGTCAATGGAATAGTAAACACTTTTTCTACATTTAATCTGGTCTGGGGTTTGTGGTAACTTCGTAGTTTCTTATTCCAGAACACAAGTGCGTAAAGTTGCTTAATTTGGGATCAGAGCAATGTATGTGTTGTTATCTCTATGTATGTACTTATGTATTATCTATGTATGTATTATCTACGTTTGATATTATATTAAGGGACCCCAGAGCTCAGACAAACAAACAATAACTCGTTATTAACTGCGTGCCAGCTTTGTAATGACAACGCGTGACCGAATCGTCCGACGTCCTTCGTCTCGAAGATAATAAAAAACGTTTAGCGATTTATATCGCAATATATAGCAAAGATATTGCGCAATTAGGCCTAAACCAGATATCGTACTCTTGATTATGATAGTAGCAGACTAAAAAGATAAAAGTAGGACGTAATCACGCAATTGGTTGGGTATAACAAATGTGTATTAATTCTCTCAACAATGTGTGTATTATTTTAACTTTTATATAAGAAAGTTAAACTCAAGACGTTTTTAAGATATACGTAAAACACCAACGTATTGGGTGAAACCTGTAAATGTACCTTCGACTGTAAGAAATAAATAATATAAGACCCAACAAATAAAATATGTATAAATAAAAAGAAAAACATGTGCGCGATTATGGTCACACGCGGTAGATGTGATATCCAAGAGAAATTTTATCTTAAAAGAAGTTGTGCTAAAGAAACCTTACAATCCAAAAACACTGAAATCATATAAATGTAGAGCCAATGTCGCCATAGTGACTTGGTCGTGTACAGTCCGTACACGAATACTATGAATTTCTATGACAATTTTTTATTTCTACCGCCTTTGTTGATTCTATCAGCGAATTTTTAACGCATAGTTAACATGTGGTCGTCGATGGACGGTATTGGTATTAACGTAAGTAATCTCGAAGTAGAGATCGTTTGTTTACTTCATTAATTCATCATATATTATCCATTTGATAATAATGATTATACTACTACTGTTATCTCATTATGTACCGCTTTAATTTTAGTGCACCTACATAAAGTTGTCTGTCGGTATCACTATATCACGAAGGATAAAGAAATTTAAACTAAAATAATTTCTAAAAAAAAAAATCTTCACGCAATTCCCAATACAGGGGTAGACAGAGGTCTAGTCTAGACAATTAAGTCCCTACGACCCACCTTCCACCGAAGATATTTTCGGGACAACGTGACAGGTGGTGAACCCGTCGCCGACTTTATGTCCAAGCCAACGATGTAATTCGTACATAGGTTTTAGAAAAACCCATTGGTACGAGCCCGCCACCTGGGGATCGAACTCGGGTCTCTTGACTCGAAATTCCGACCACCCAACCACTCGGCTATCGTGACTTTTAAAAATTGACTTTCAAATCAAGCACATAAAATAATTTATGTGCTTGATTTGAAGAAGTGTCATAAACTTTAGTGTATGCAAACTGTTGGTCAATACCTGTTTGTTTTAAAAATTTAAACACTGTCCAAAGTGTACCGGTACAGTAAACTTGGACAAATGTATCGCGAAGTTCGTACTACGTTCCGTTTATGCATTTACGTAATAGACAGTGGGTTTATTGTCTACGCGATTAAAATAACAAACAATGTACTGATAACGTTCAAACGAAACGTGACCACGGGATTTCTAAATTACGTAGTAACCATTTTAAAATATTAATGGCGTATTTACGTTATGTATTGTGTAATGGCTATGAGAGGACGACGGGCTTCGTTATTTCGAGTCGCGGTTTCAAAAATCCGCAAGGTGTTTGGCAACGTGTAATTTTCTTATTTAAGAGCCTAAGATTAGGAATTTCGATTTTTAAATTTCTAGTCTGGCAAGGTGATATTTGCTGGAATCATTTGTCTTACTAAATTATAACTTTGCATTTCTTTGTGGTGCCTCTCTTTTCGTGGATGTCGTATGGTGAATAAGGTACAATATAATGGATTAAGTTAAAAAGGATACTGAGAGATAACGGTATAACCTTCTTAAAAATACCTGACCAAAATAGAGCAGATAGATAGAGACAGCATAGACAGAGAAGATGAAAGGCAGCAGCGTCGAAAGAAAGACGAGAGGTGTCTGATTTCGATTGTGGCGAATCTATACGCAACAGGCCCATATCAGCATTAAAATATGTAGAATGAAATTTTCTTTTTATGAATAACATTGAAAAACTATCACTTTCCATATTTGTCTTGACTAGATTATATGATTAGACCTAAGTAGACACGGTTTCAAGGCCGAACATGCATTATAAAATAAAAATGAGTGCAGGGATGCAGTACCTACATATTCAGTAACTAAATACTACACACGTGTTGTATATGCATTAAAATGCCGTTTTATCTCGCTGCTGACCTTCACAGACTATTCAAACATTTTAGTCATTAGCTTACTGGCTGTCATCGCCGCGTGAAAAAAATTACAGAAATATCTCGGTATTTTGTTGCAGATTATGGATACGCACGAATATTTACAATATCTTAGTAGTGTACTAAATCACGAAAGAACCTGCGTTCAATTATTTCTTTATGCATATATCATATCTCTGACGTGGTGGCCTAATAGAAAAGATGGTTAAGTGTCCGGATTTTTTGATATCCTTTTCTCTTCCATCATATTTTAAATATAAACTAGCGGGCACGACAAACGTAGTCCTGCCCTAGAACCTGTTTGCAGCGCAGTCCCAAATCCACTTGTACACAAACAAAAAAATTCACTAAAATCGGCCCAGCCATTTAGGAGGAGTTCAGTCACATATAAACATACATTCATTTTATTAATAGATATCAGATACTCTATGTAGGCCGGCTAGTGCATGGCTTCCACTAATTATGTATGTGACAAGAACAGAAGCAGGTAACGGCCAAATATCTCAAAAAGAAACTAAAGAGTGATTTGAAGGTCCGAATCGGAAACCACAAGGTCAGTGTCAAACAAACCTCTTGTCAATTAGTAGGTTTGTAGGTCACCATGGTTACGTACAGCGACCCATAGTGCCATTATTATTATTATCAAAGATAATAATAACAAATACTCAATCATGTCATCAAAAGCCTATATGCGTTTAGAGTGCCGACTGAGAAACAATGTCGCGGGTTCGAGCCCACCGACTATTCGACTATTTTATTTACAAGATACAAGCAGCTTAGTTGGAGTTGCCAGTATTGTTTCCAAAATAAAAAAGTATTCACCGCTAACAAGTATTTTTTTTATAAATAAATAGTAATACAATAAGAAAATATGGTCACGATAGCCTAGTGGTTGGCTGATCGCAATTCGAGTCAAGAGACTTCAGTTCGATCCCTATCAGGTAGTAGGCTCGTACCTATGAGATTTTTCCATGTACGATTTAGATCGTTGGCTCGGACAAAAGACAGAGACAGGGTCATCTGTCATGTTGTCCCAAAAATATCTTCTGTGAAAGATGGTATGATAGGAATAAACTGTCTAGACCTCTGTCTAATCTAATATTGAGAATGGCGTGAAGATAATTTTATAAATTAATTGGTTAGTTACTATCATGAGCAATTTATTAGCAGCAGTAAAACACGCCGCGTAGCAACGATTTCGTTTTCATCGAAATCATTGCAAGGACAGCAATCTACATTTTTCTATTTCTGAAAGCGAATGCTGCAATGCGCGGGAATACAGCTTTTAGCTATCGCCTTTATTTCGAAGCGTACGTGTGTTTTTTTTTCAATGAACATGCCAGCTACTTCAAACAATTTAGATAATAAAGTTTGTGTACATATGTTCAATGAGGAAGTAGACAACTGGGTCAAGGTCAAAACCGATAGTGAATTCGTGGTTTTGTTATCAACAGTATCTAAATAAGTTTTGACTAGTTTATTTATTTTATATCTTCGGGCAATTTCTCAGTATTATGGTAGACAGAGGTCTAGATAATTAATTAATTTTGACCTATTTTTTACCGAAGCTTATTTGGGACAACGCAGTGGTGATGTGTATATGTATATTATACACCATGTGACATGTATAAATATACATATCACATGGTGTGACATATCATTATATTACATAGATAAATATTAGACATAATAGAGTACAAACATTCATATTCATCACACAAACGTTTGTCCCTAGCAGGAATCGAAACTGCAACTCTTAGCTTTGAAGGCAGGGTCACTACCAACAAGCCAATCGGGGTTTTTTTTATTAATGTATTATTATTATATTATAATACTTCATCTATTAAATTATATAATTTCTTAAGAAAACACTTAAGACTTCCTCAAACTTCAATCTCACTCGCGCCTGTCACGTAAAGGGGGTGATGAGCAGAGACGACGGATTTTAGATAGGGCGGAAGAATTTTTTATACGTCAAAGTTTTGAACTGAATTTAAAATATTGATTAAAACCTGTTTGAAATGTGTAAGTTAATTAATTGCGTATTAGGTAAGAAGCAACGGAGTTGCCATTAGTTAATTACCATTAGACATACTTTAACTGGTTTCCGTAGATATTTATGACAACAACTACGTCTAATGTTGTTATATGGCGACCGTTTTGTGGTTACCATTCATCAATGCTTTACTATGACTTAGGTTCGAATCTAATTTGAAGACAACATTGCACGACAATGTTAGTTTTCGTAATTGCCAGAGTTATGTTTATTCACGCTTTTTATCTTGTATCTGATCATTTTATGGTATAAAAAAAAATTGTATGTAATATGAAGTTAATACACAATAAAGTTATATTATAAAATGTTACGATATATCTCTATGTATGTTATTTTCTGCGCAGTGGGTTCTACTTATCAGGAAGTTGACAGCTTGGTCAAATTCTATAGTACACCAATTAACATAATCATCATCTATACTATTTACTATTCTATTGCGTAAAGTTTAAAAAAAAAAAAACAACCCCAAAAACAAAATTGAAGTGTGGATATGTATACATATATATTATAATAAAAAACATTACTGTAGTTCAGAGCGCCTTTGTTTTGTGTGTAGGTTAATTTCGTATTTACGTAGAACAAGAAAAGATTTATCAATCACCATTTGATAGTTTTAACTACTCAAATTAAAGAAATACATGTCCTCTTACTAAAGGTCGCTTATCAATGTTTTGCTGTGAATTTATTTGGAACCTAGAATTAGGACAATGTTTACACGTTCATTATATAGATTTTAATAACTATTCCTATTGGACAAATTAACGACTTTACGGCACTGTTACACGACAGTGATATTCATTATAGAAAGGGCACCTACCTATGTTTTGATTTGTACTTAGTTAGGCACATAGAACAAGGAAGTGTGTAGTTTATCAAGCAGTCTATTCTATAGGTATACAAAGAATAACAAAGAAACTGGTTTCTAATACTCGATAAAGGTTTAACAATTTGTTTACATAGAGCTATTGTATAAATAAAATATGCTTACCGAATTTTGCGTCTCAGGCACCGAATAAAACCACTTGGAAAGGAGGTTTTAAATATTAAATTTACAAGTAAACGTGCATACAAATGTACGTAACCATGTAGCTACTTAATAAATGTAATAATTCTCAGTTTCTTTACATTTTTCTATCAGCACAATATGCGACTGAAATTTTGTATAACACTAAAATATAATAAAAATTTTATCGCATTGAAATTTGGCGCCTTTACTTCCACTAAGTTGTAAGACACAGTATCACAGAAATTTAAATTTTAAAACAATCAGCTGTTCACATTTTCTTTTCAAGCGCGCCTCTAAAGATTTCCATACAATCTTCCAAACGCACTGAAACAAAGTGACAACAGAATGTTTACATCAATACCATGCACATTGCACAGTCGCAATACCAGTTTTCACGCACACTACGATCCCACCAGTCGTGTATTAGAGCAAAATATTGACTGGCGTAGTAGGGATGAAGGAGGTCAATGACGCTCTCAGATGATTGTTAAAGAAAGAAAGAGATGGTTATATGAGTAGGCGTTGCTTAAACAGAGAGAAAAGAATAACAAACTAATCTATTACGCAGATATGTATCGGATCGGTATACAATATGTGTGCATAAGTGATATACTAGATACCAAAGGGAATATAACCACTACGTCTCTAGATCCTGAAATATTTATTTTTACGCACAGTCCCTGACAGGGAAGCCAAAGAGAACTAATTACCAACTGTCACGATCCTTACATGGTCTTTCGCTTCTTTCAAATTCATCATTTTCTTCATTCATTTTCGTCTAGGTTCCCTTCAGACTCTGGAACCTCCCTAATTATTATTATTTATTATGTTACAGTAAAAATTAAATTTTTCAAGTTTCTTTGAAAATTTTATTGTTCAATTTATATTTGATATTTCTATTTTTTTATATTATAAATTTTTAATAAACATTACTCAATTCATTGGAACACAGAAAACTAGGTAAACCATTATTAGCGACAATAAATTTTAGTACCTTAATGTCTGAGCTATACTGAGTCCACCAATAAAAAATTTAACATTTTTTACATTTTACGATTTTTTACAAATCTTTAATAATTTTTTTGTATATGATTGACATATTTTTATTTTACTAAAAAACATCGAACATTATCATTGACCAGTTCTTTATATTCTATTTGACATGTGTCATAGAATAATATATCAAAAATTTCATTTCTATGCCCTAAGATAATTTAATAAAATCTTTTCATTTGACTAGGAATAAAATAGTATTTCGTTTTTTATGAAATCGTGTTAGTCCAGGTTTCTATACGAAAACATAATATATCGACTCTTATTTCGGTGCCAACAAAAAAAAATTACTGTAAATTAGCGCTAAGTGTGTCAAAACACAGTAATATAGAAAAAAATACAACTACGGACACGTCTACAAGTATTGTAAGTATTGTATTTTTATGTATAAAAATACTTATATTTTTATAATCAGAATAAAATAACAACTACATATATCGGGTACAATTAGCTTTTTTATCGTTTTCCCCAAGCGGCACACAAGATGTCTTAGTCAGGCAAAGTTACCTAATTATTTAAAAAATTACAAAATTACGATTACTACAAAGTTATTTAAGAATTACGTTTTTACAAAAAAGATTTGTAGCCTATGTTATAATTGACCAATAATTATATGACCCGAGATGAGTTTACTAGAGAAGTAATTTTATTTTATTGAATTTTTGTAAATAAATGAAAATTTCAAATATTATCAGATATCAGGGTTTTCTCTTTGGTTTCTCCATTATAACAAACATGCGACCTCCTCCGCTCTTTCCTTTGAACCCCGGATCTTTATCGCGTCGGTATACGAGGGATTTAAAATAAAAATAGTTCACGTGCAAGAAAAATTCACTAATTTTAGTGAATTTTTCGTGCAAGTGAAATTTTGATTATTGAACTATGAATTTTCATTCTGTAAATTTTTGGTGTTTTTTTTTGTTTTTAAATAAGCTATTACATTTATTTCAATAGGTACCGTATAACAGCAATGGTATATAAATGTAAATGGTGGGTACCCGCTGTAAGACTCGTGTTGAAATCGGCAATGAATATCAGATCGAAATGTCACACACCTAATATACTCTATGGTTATGTATATACTCTTTGATTCGTTTAGTCAATAAGAATATCCACTGCGTTAAACTCTGTGTCAAAACTATCGAGCTTATCACATGATAAGATAATTCATAACTTTTTTTTATTAAATAAATCATTTTATCATGATTAATGCAAAATTATGTCGATAAAAAAGTATAGTTCACTGACTTTTTTATTTCTGAATAACTTGTAATGACTTCCTTATTAAAGCAAAGATTTGGCTACTTTGTAAATAACGTCAGCTAGTAGGTTTACTTATCTCTTACACATAATTCATTCGAATTTCTTCTTGGTGATTGGAGACCATTCACTAAATATTAAAGGTATCCTTCAATCATTTTTTTTTGTTTTAATATGATCTATTTATATCACAAACTGTTTTTGTATTTGATTGTTATGCTTAATAATTACAGTAAGTTGTAAGTCGTTATTTTGATAAGTAATTGTTTTATTTACAATGTTCATATTGATTATTTTGCAACGGACCATCTGATAAATTACTATTTACACTTCACATTGTTGAGTTGTACTTATGTAATTTCTGAAGTAGGTATTGAATAAATGCCCTGACTAGATTTAAAAAATAATAATTCCAGAATGCTTCAGAAAATATCAGTACCCGGATTTAAACTTACGAAAAGATTGTTTCATGTGCATAGAACTGGAAGGCATGTAAGACTTCTACATTCAGCTGTGGACAAAGGACATAATTTCTTTTTTAGACAGGTAATTTTTTCATCATTAAAGAATATATTATAATGTTATTATGACCTCCATGGACGAGGTGCCGGGTTCAATTCCTGGACTAGTCAATGCAATACCACTTTTTATACTTTGTCTCGGGTCTGGGTGTTAGTGGTACTTTCATTGTTTCAGATTCCATAACAACTAACTTTCAGTATGTAGCTAAAGCACTGTGAATAATTGCTTTCAAAGTAGAGACTTCAGAGACAGCAGTCAATGAAAATGTTACAAATTCCACTTCATCACTAGAGCAGGAGTGCAGCTCATGTTTAAGTATGAAATTTAAAGTGCAAACCAAGTAGGCACTATTATTTAGTAAGTGTAGTGAGTAAGGTATTTACATACTTTACCTATCTAAAACTTCAAAATGCTGCTACTTCAAATTGTTATTTTATTTTATAAAGAGAATTATAAAATAAAATATTTTATAGAAATTTGGTGACAATGAATGGATGTTCATTCCTCTTTCACCAAAAATACTGAATAGATTTTGATGAAACTTTACACTAATACGATTTGTACAACATAACAACACACACGCTATATGAAGATTTTTTGTAATTTGGCCATAAAATAAGTATTGTGTTATAAGTAGTAAGAAACGAGTTTAGTTTTTATCTTAATCAGCTATTGGAATTATTTAAGTAGTCTGAAGCCTTCCTCAGGCTTAGGCAACACACCTACTTTTTATCTTTAAATCACATGGATGAATCCGTTATGTAATGTTATTTAGTATCAGATAGATTTCATGCTTATCTATTAGTGAGCATTGTGCAATGTGTGTGCATTTTTGTAATTAATCTTCATGCAATTCCCAATACAAGGGTAGACAGGGGTCTAGTCTAGACCTTCCACCAAAGATATTTTTGGGACAACATAACAGGTGGTGAGCCCATCACCGTCTTTATGTCCAAGCCAAAAAAGTCACGATAGAGTGGTTGGGTGGTTGGAATTTCGAGTGGAGAGACCCCAGTTCGATCCCCAGGTTGCAGACTCGTACCAATGGGTTTTTCAAAAACTTATGTATGAATTATAGATATTTTCGTAATTGATTTTTGTGATGTTTCAGCTATTTGATACTGTGAGCAGCACCTATACATATTTGCTAGGTGATATGCGCACAGGTGATGCCTTATTAATTGACCCAGTGTTAGAGCATGCTGAAAGAGATGCAAAATTGGTAAAGGAATTGGGATTTAACTTGATCTATGCTAGTAAGTAGTCGTTAAGGTTGTTTTGTATACAAAATTTGTAAAAATTTATGTTACATTATTAATTTATATTATTAAGTAATTTGCAAGTTCCATAGGTTGGAAAGTCTCTGTCTAAGATATTGTAGGCTAAACCATAGTGTAAGCACTATTTACATACTGAGGCCTTTTTTGTTTGAATATTGTATTTATAATATTTTTGTGTTAAAGTAACTTGTCTTTTCTTATTCCTTTATAACCTAACTACAGCTGTTTAGACAGTATGATATATAACTAGTATAAGTTAGCCTAGTCTACTAGTGTTAATGGCCTCTTGTGGGTAAGGATTGAAGTTTCTAATTCTGCTATGAGTAAAGATTTGCTTGATGTATATTATTGTTTGTAATAGATATTTGAACATATGGATGCATTTAAAAATGAAATGATTGACATATGGTTCCACATCCCTTGTGTTCAGTAGTAAACAGTTAAGAAATGATGGGAGAAAAATTTATTGAAATACAATAAATTCCTATATAAAATCTTCCACATGGGTTAGATCTATAAGACATAGGTCTAACACAGGATTTTTACAGGCAGAAAAAAAAATATCTTCTTCTTCTTCAGTTATTCTTCTATTTCATCCCAACTTCCGCCGATGATATTTTTGGGACAATGTGACAGGTGGTGAGCCCTTCGACGTCTTAATGTGCAAGCCAAGCTATAATTCATACACAAGTTTTTGAAAAACCCATTGGTATGAGCCTGCCACATGGGGATCAAACTCGGATCTCTTGACTCAAATTTCGACCAGCCTACCACTCGGCTATCATGACAGGCATCATGTATATAATTCTAACATATCAATTTTGATTTTTCAGTGAACACTCACATGCATGCCGACCATATAACAGGCACAGGCAAACTCAAATCACTCTTGCCTGGTACTAAGAGTGTTATAGGCAAAGCATCCGGCGCTCAGGCTGATATTCACCTTGATGATGGAGATCAGGTGAAATTTGGTGGTTATGAGTTGATAGCTGTGTCTACGCCAGGACACACAAACGGATGCATAACCTATATTTGTCATCAACAGGTGAGTGGTAAGATGTCATGTTGAGCCATTAGTTTTATACTGGTTGGTTATGATTAGGGCACTCGTTAAATATTTTTAAAATATGTTATAGGGTTTTACTTTACTTTTTGCATTACTTCACTGCATTATTAGCCTATCCCCTATCATTACTGATTTATTTTAAATAATATGCAATGCAATGGCTATATGTCTTTTTATTTGTATGTAATTAAACAAAATTCTATTCTAGGTATAACTATATAGTTACTATACATATGTCTAACTATACATACCTATACACATTATCATTATCCATATACATATCCGAATTTCTATACAAAATACTGAGATAGCTCGGCTTAAACATAAGAAACACTAATTACAAAAATTATTATTTACAAAAATAGTTTATTTATAGCATGATAGCCAAGTGGTTTGAAGATTTTCAAGGCTTTTCGCATAGTCGCTTATTTATTTATTTTTACTCTTTATTGTATACACAAAATTAGATATAATATTGGATGTGCGAATAGGCGACTTTATCGCTGAACAGAGATCTTTTCCAGGTAAACCTTTTGCTGGAGGAGATTAATATAAAATATATATACTACTAATATAATACGGGGAAGTGTGCACACATATAGGAGTAAAATAAATACTAAGTATAAAAATAACTGAAATATATTAAACTTATACATATGTAGTTTGTCACGATAGCCAAGTGGTTGGGTATTCGGAATTTCGAGTCAAGAGACCTGAGTTTGATCCCCAGGTGGCAGGCTCGTACCAATGGGTTTTTCAAAAACTTATGTATGAATTTCATCGTTGGCTTGGACATAAAGACGGCGACGGGCTCACCACCTGTCACGTTGTCCCGAAAATATCTTCGGTGGAAGGTGGGTCAAAGGGACTTAATTGTCTAGACTAGACCTCTGTCAACCCCTGTATTGGGAATTGCGTGAAGATATTTATTGATTTATTTATTCAGACATGTATATAATTTACTTATTACGACACTCACGGAAGGAAAGAGGAATAGTCACAAGACACGGGTGGTTGGGTGATCGGAATTCGAGTCCAGAGATCTCTAGTTCGTTCCCTAGTTCGTGCTATGTTCGTATCAATGGATATTTTAAAAACATTTGTACGATTTATATCATTGGTTTGGACATGAATACAACGGCACGACTTAATTGTCTATACCTTTGTCTATAGGGAATGGCGTAAAGATATTTTTTTTGTCTGATATTTATTTACTTAGGATTTTGTTAGGATAATTATTTAGGATGCATGGATCAAGTGTTTTCTCTCCGCATGATCACGGAGAAGCTTCTGGCTTCTAACCAGAGGATTATCTGTGCTTTTGTGGATCTTGAGAAGGCATTTGATAAGGTTGTAAGGAAGAACATGTGGGAACTGTTGCCGGGGTATGGTGTGGATGCCCACTGCTAAGAGCTGTGCAATCGCTCTATTGTGACTGTAAAGCCTGTGTGCGGGTAGGGCATGACCTGTCACCCATGTTTAGCGTCCAAACGGGCGTAAAACAGGGTTGTGTCATGTCCTCCGGGCTGTTCATATTGTCGACAGCTCGTTGTTCATCTCGACAGCTGTTTACAAAAGCTGAAAGATAGTTGTTTGACTGTGAAATTGGGTAAAAGTAAATTGTCTGCTTTATGCCGATGACGCAGTGCTTATTGCACCGTCAGAGGCAGAACTGCAGGCATTAGTCACGTGTATGAAACAGGAATGTGGAAATAAAGGCCTCCGTTTGAATGCTTCTAAAACTAAGGTTCTGGTATTTGAAAGGGACGAAGAAAGAACGAAGTTTGAAATATGGGTAAATAAGGAATGTCTAGAACAGGTGAATGTGATTGTGTAATTGGGCAGTGCTTTTAGCCGGGATGGAAGATGTGATATAGATGTGGACAGGCGTGTCACTGCCGGGAACAAGGTCAACGGTGCCCTGACTGGGTTAGTCCAAAGGCAAGGCGCAGTGAAAAATGCACGCCTTGCGATACATAACGCAGTGCTGGTACCGACTTTATTATATGGCAGCGAAACCTGGGTATGCCAGAAGAAGCATAAAAGCAGGTTGAATGCAGTGGAGATGCGATCTCTTCGTAAAATGTGCGGCCTTACCATGGCCGACCGGAAGCGAAACCAAGAGATTCGCAATATGGCAGGTTCGAAAGATGACCTTATCACTAAAATGGATAAGGGCGTGCTTCGATGGTTTGGGCACGTTGAGCGAATGAGCGAAGTCTGAATGGTGAAGAAAATATATAGCGGGAAAGTTAATATTAAAAGGGGTCGAGGTAGACCGATACTAAGTTTTGAAGACCATGTGAGCAAATTGCTCGAAGACAGGACAGTACTCGGATACCTTGACGTGCATGTAAGAAGAAAATGTTGAATCTGAATGAAGCGAAAGAGGTATGTAAGGATCGTGACACTTGGCGATCTGTTCTCTCTGGCTACCCCGTCAGGGATTGTGCGTGAAGATAAAATAAGGATTATGCTCGATGTTCAATACAATAATTTTTCACTACTTACATATGTATTTATATATAAGCGAAGATATTTTTATTCTTATTTTTTACCTTTAGGTTCGAACCTTGAGAAGATAAGAAATAAGGATTATGCTCGATGTTCAATACAATAATTTTTCACTACTTACATATGTATTTATATATAAGCGAAGATATTTTTATTCTTATTTTTTACCTTTAGGTTCGAACCTTGAGAAGATAAGAAATAAGGATTATGCTCGATGTTCAATACAATAATTTTTCACTACTTACATATGTATTTATATATAAGCGAAGATATTTTTATTCTTATTTTTTACCTTTAGGTTCGAACCTTGAGAAGATAAGAAATAAGGATTATGCTCGATGTTCAATACAATAATTTTTCACTACTTACATATGTATTTATATATAAGCGAAGATATTTTCGGGACAACGTGACAGGTCTTTGGAAATATCTTCGCTTATTTATTTCATACGTTATATTTAGTACAATATACAATTCTTCGTTGATTGGTGGGGTGATCGGAATTGGAGTCCAAAGAACCGAATTCGATCCTAGGTGGCAGGCTATACCAGTAATGGGTTTTTAAAACCTATGTACGAATTACATCGTTGGCTTGGACAGAAAAACGGCGACGGGCTCACCACCTGTCACGTTGTCTCGAAATTATCTTCGGTGGAAGGTGGGTCGTAGGGACTTAATTGTCTAGACTAGACCTCTGTCTTCCCCTGTATTGGGAATTGCGTGAGGATATTTTTATTCTTATTTTTTTACCTTTAGGTTCGAACCTTGAGAAGATAAGAAATAAGGATTATGCTCGATGTTCAATACAATAATTTTTTCACTACTTACATATGTATTTATATATAAGCGAAGATATTTTCGGGACAACGTGACAGGTCTTTGGAAATATCTTCGCTTATTTATTTCATACGTTATATTTAGTACAATATACAATTCTTCGTTGATTGGTGGGGTGATCGGAATTGGAGTCCAAAGAACCGAATTCGATCCTAGGTGGCAGGCAATACCAGTAATGGGTTTTTTAAAAACTTATGTACGATTTATATCTTTGGCTTGGACATAAAGACCGCGACGGGCTCACCTCCTGTCACGTTGGCCCAAAATATGTCTTCGGTGGAAGGTGGGTCGAAAGGACTCAATTGTCTAGTCCTCTGTATACTCCAGTATTGTGAATGGCGTCAAGATATTTTCTAACTTTATTCTTTGTTATTGGTGCCAGAGTATGGCGTTTACAGGCGATACTCTTCTAATACGCGGTTGCGGCAGAACTGACTTCCAAGAGGGTTCCTCGGAGAAGCTCTACAATTCCGTACACAATAGGATCTTCACCTTACCTGAACATTACACTCTATATCCAGCTCATGACTACAAGGGTCAGACGGCTACCACAGTGGCGGAAGAGAAGAAATACAACCCAAGACTGACAAAGTCTCTTAAGGAGTTCATTCACATCATGGACACTTTGAATTTGCCGTACCCTAAGATGATAGGTGAGTAGTTGTTAGAGGGATAGATAGATACAGAGATAGGTGGCCTCCATAGTCGAATAGCATACAGACCGATCAGGAAACACATCGACGTCCTACATCGCGCTATCGAAGTTCGCACGATTGCACGCATATATACGACTTCCGTGACGCGAGGACGACGTGATATATGTTGCCGTTTTAATTATATTAAATGTAAGACATTGCCGGTTAAGTAATTAAAGGTAATTTTTTAAGGTGTTTTGAGTACTTTCGTAAATTGGTGTCTAGAAATGTATAAGAATACATATACATATGAATAAGAATACATAGCCTTACATATATATAATTTATTAAAAAAAAAACTATACGAATGTAAATGAATATATTAATGACAGTAACGCCTGGGAATGAAATGAGGTGATCGCTCCCAAGCTTTTTCTAGAAAATATCACATAACATTTGTATAATACATTATATTGTAAAAAAAATATTGACCAAAAAAGAGGATACTTACGGAATTTCTTTTGTCTGTTTCTTCTCCATTAGAGGTACCTCTATAGGAAACGGTGGTAGTTTTAAAATTACTAAAAGGATTCGATAAACGAATGTACATTCTTGTGTCGATAAATAAATGATATAATTTGATTTGAAACCTTCAGAGTAGCATAATTAGAGCGAAGTATTAAGAAGGAATAAGAACAATAGTTAGTAGTTAAAGTACCAGTTAGAAAAATACTTACTACACAGAGAATTCGCGTTATTTACGTGCGCATATGATTCATGTCCAGTCGGGATTTCGCATCTTTACGGCGAAAAGTCGGATTACTTTTCAAAAAATCAACTCATTTATAAATCGCATAAAACAAATTAAATTGTGACCATTTGTAGTTTGTTCAGTTTTTTTGTGAAACTTGTATTCTTCCCGCCCTATACGGCAGTTAATAACACAAAGAAACATTATGGTTTTCGTAGTACGCTTCGTAAAGTTGACGGATACAGAGTTTGTAAAGTTGGAGTAATAATAATAATTGTTGACTAAGTAATTCTAGTTAATTAATTACATTTACTAAAAGTTTGACGGTGAAGGAATACGTTATCAGGAACTCACATGCCTATAATAATAGTTATTCAGCTGGCCATTTTTCTATTCCTAATTTTCATTTTTTTTTCAGATAAAGCAGTACCTGCAAATAGAGTATGCGGTATATATTAAATGTGATAACCTGAAATAAATCTGTTTTCTAAAACAGTTGTGTAATATAACGTTTTTTTTTATATTATTTATTGTGTATAATCTGTGATAATGTAGATAATGTTTATTACTTGGGGAAATATTTTCATTATTGACGTTTAATGTATAAGTATAATTATACCAATTCTGTAATAACGAATAAACTTTCTTATTGTTATATTGAAACTATTCGTATAAATAAAATGTAATTAATGACTAGTGTTTTGAATTTATTTATAACAAGAATTCTAAAAATCATTGTTTTGGGTTCTGACACATCTAAGGGACTTATTCGGCTCAGTTTCTTTCAAATATCTTCAATGTACATACATGACCCCTTTACAATTTATAATATATAAGATTTGAAAGCCGAAAAGTCACGATAGTTACATACACTGGGGTTTTTTCTAAAACTTATGTACAAATTATATCTGGCCTGGACATAAAGACGGTGACGGGCTCACCACCTGTCACTTTGTCCCGAAAGAGTTCTTCGGTGGAAGGTGGGTCGAAACGAATTAATTGTCTAGAACACCCGAGATACTACTAGTGTAGGTATGATTCAAAGTGTTAAACTTACATTTAGCAAGATTCGCGGTAATTCCAAACATTAATCCTAGCAAGACTAACGTATTTATACACATTAAAATTCACTTCTACTTATTCTAAATTTATTTATATTAAAATACCTGACCGGTTTAGCCTTTATGGCATTATCAAAGGTTTCTTATTACAATTATAATCAATTGAGATCGAAAACGTTTCTCATATTTTTCATCTCGATCTCAATAGATTATAATTGTAATTGAATAGATTATTTTAATAGAAATAAATGTTGAATAAGTAAAAGTGAATTTTAATGTGTTTAAAGATAAACTTCCACCAAGAGACAATAATCGAGACTATTCAATACTAACATATTTTCTTGTATATCAAGTAGCAAAACCAGACAGATGCTTGGCATTCCACCACAGTGCGTTTTTCGCGTGTTTGTTCAAGAAAAGGAATAAATGCGGTTATCACATGAGCATCAAAAATTGCAGGTCTATCTTATTATAGAGGTATTGTCATAGTCGCTATGCTAGGCTGACGGAATTGAGGTTATTAGCAGTATTTAACACCTGGGTGTAGGATCAAACATTAGATATGGGTAACTCCGCATATTTTTTGCCTTAACCCTAACTCGAGCGCAGCTGTGTCGAGCTGTGCTAAACGCGTTGAATGAGCTCTGAAGCGCACGCCATAAAAATTACATAAGAATAATAAGCCATAGGAGCCATAAGAATTATGCTACAATTCGAGGTCGGATAAATTTCGTGTTAACTGTTGTCTCGTAGTGAACCGTGGTGTGGTTTGATGTAATCACATAGCGTCAACGCCGTCTAATGCTGGGAACTCCAGATTTTTTTCTGTATACCACAGATAAGAAAAATTAAATAATAAAATAATAAAAGGACATTAAAATGTTTTATTACATATTTTGGTTTTTTAATTGATTTTTATTGAATCTTTTGGAAAGTAAAAAAGTCGAATGAAATGAAAATTTTCTTCTATGGTCTTACATTTATTACAGTTAATTGGTACAAATCAAATACATATATTTTTAATAAGTATACTGCTGCTATTTATGGTAAAGACGGTATCATTACGTGTGAGTTGTGTCATTCGTCGTCCTCCGTGGACGAGTGGTGTAAACGGTTTTCACGATGTCGCCTGCTCTTAGTTCCCGGGTTCGATTCCCCGGTAGGGTCAATGTAGAAAACACTTTTTCTACATTTTCTTGGGTCTGGGTGTTTGGGGTATCTTCGTTGTTTCTGATTCCGTAATAACAATAAAACTTTTACGATAACTGTATAAAAGTGATTACTGAAAACAAATCAGAGAATAACTTATTTTTAATGGTTGGAGACTTCAACACCTCTAAAATTACTTGGTCACAGATTAGTTCTAATTCACCCATATTAGACCCTACCACCTCATTCGATAGACGGGCTGTACTTCTCTCAGATACAATGGCGATTGGAAATTTATTTCAGTTTAACCAAATTCGTAATCACAACAACAGATTACTTGACTTAGTGTTGTCTACTGAGAAAAATATTCTTGTGTCGCAGACAGACCCACTTAGCAAAGCAGACCTACATCACCCTTCATTATTAATTGATGTGCGTGTTCACTATGAAACATCGGAGCTAAAGAAAGAAAATCAAAATAAAAATTTTAACTTCTACAAATCCGATTTGTCAAGGATAAGGGAAGAGTTGAAAGACGTTTCATGGGATAAACATTTTTCTAATAAGAATGCCAATGAAATAGTTGCCATATTTTATGAATATCCTATTAAAATTATAGCTAAATATACACCACTTAAGAAAGTGCGTAACTTAAGATATCCGTCGTGGTTTAGCTACTCTTTGATTAATTGCTTAAAAGAAAAACATAAATATCATAAACGTTTTAAGAAGTTTGGCAATCCACGTGATTATGATACCTTTTCAATGTTAAGGGCTAGATGCAAAGCGATCATGAGAAATTGTTACAACCGATACTTATCAGAGGTAGAAGATTCGTTACTTGATAATCCAAAAGTATTTTGGCATTATATTAGTAACAAAAAATCGCAAAATACAATTCCCCATAATATGGTGTACAAAGGAAAATCTAGTTCTGAATGTACGGGAATATGTGAATTGTTCTCTTCTTTCTTTGTGTCAGTTTTCAACCAAAATCAAACTTCCTTCCTAAATCCAAGTTGTGATCAAATTGTCGTAAATCAGTCTTTGTCTAATATTCAAGTAAGCAAAGAAACCATAATGTATAAAATACGTAAATTGGACAAAAGCAAAGGGTCAGGACCTGATGGGATCCCTCCTTCTTTTGTCAAATCTTGTGCTGCAGAATTATTACTCCCAATGCAGATAATATTTAACAAATGTCTAAGCAGTGGTCTGTTTCCCGATATTTGGAAATTGGCTTTAATTACTCCAGTTTACAAGACCGGTGAGAAATCGAATTGCGTGAACTATAGACCTATAAGTTTATTATCATGTATGGCTAAATTATTTGAAAGCATTGTGTATGACAATATCTATGCTCTTGTTAAGCCGTTCATTAGTCTGAACCAACAAGGATTTGTGTGTAACCGCTCCACTGTCAGTAACTTATTGACATATAAAACCACATATGTAGTGCGTTTGCGAAATCTAAGCAAGTTGATGCCATTTATACCGATTTTGCGAAAGCATTCGATTGCGTTAACCACGAACTGTTATGCATGAAATTAGAAAAATGGTATGGTATTCACGGGGATCTATTGCGGTGGATAAAATCTTACCTTTCTAACCGAACTCAAATTGTGGCACTTAAGGGATACAGATCAAATGCTTTTAAAGTTCCTTCGGCAGTTCCGCAGGGATCACATTTAGGCCCGCTTTTGTTTATAATATTTATAAACGACTTAGTCAAAAAATTAGGCTGCAATACGCTGATGTATGCAGATGATTTGAAAATATTTAAAACAATTGATAATATTGGCGATTGTTATATGTTACAGAAAGATTTACAATCAGTGGCCGACTGGTGTACTGATAATTGTATGAAATTAAATATAAAAAAATGTTTAACAATATCCTTCACAAAGAAAAAACAAAAAATACTATTTGATTACAAATTAAAAGATCACACGCTTTTAATAGTTAGTAAAGTGAAGGATTTAGGTGTGTTTTTCAATGAAAAATTATTTTTCAAGTGTCATTATGAGCATATAATAAAAAAATCTAATCAAAAATTTGGATTCATCTTAAGAAACCCAAAAAACTTTAAGAAACCTAACAGTACAGTCATTCTATATTCCAGTTTAGTAAGAAATATTTTTGAATATGCATCTATAGTTTGGTCACCTTATTATGCTGTTCATTCTAATAGGATCGAGGGAGTTCAAAAGCGGTTTTTTAAAGTTCTATGTTGGCGCTTTTATTTAACACGTACATTAGCAGAATACTCTGATAGGTGCACATACTTTCAAGCTACGTCACTAAAAATGAGGCGAGAGTTTGCATTGCTGGTATATTTATACAAATTACTACATTCAATCGTGGATTGTCCATTCTTACTCTCTCAGATAGATATAAGTACCATGCATCGAGGTAGAAGTTCCAAGACATTTCTATTAAATGTTTATAATAACAACACCTCATATTATAATCCATTGGTTCAAATGTGTAGGAAATATAACGAAATTACTATTAGCAACACAAATATAGATGTATTTATTTCGAATTTGAACACATATAAGTCAAGTGTTTGGAAAGCCCTCTTGTAAATGCTTAGTGATTTCTGTATTTGTGATTTTTGTTTTATTATATCTTTGTGTAAATTTTCTAAATTTTTTTTTCATTACTTATATTTAAGTGTAAGAAAGAAAACACCGTGTCCTTGTTTTAAATCTGTATACACATAGTTTGGACAAGGACTGTTCAATACCTTAGAGTTTTAATCTTATCATGTAATTGTCTTAGTCTGTTTTGTGTATAATAATAAATAAAAAAAAATACAATTTTTAATCAGATTATTTTGGAATCAGAGGTTCATCTACGTATGTACTTATTATATGTGCCAATACATTTCGAAGTTGAGAGCACAGACTGCATTATTAATATCGGTGCAGTATTTTGAGTTAACGCAATTGCGCGGCGTAGCGCACACATGTTTAATGTTAAATATACTTCTTGATTTCGATTTGCTTAATTTCAATCTAATATATTTGAGAATTCCGCCGAGATATTCCTAGTCGTGCCGTTTATCACTACTTTTCTTTTCTACTTTTTTCTTATGAAATACACGAGAAAGAATTTGTGAAATTCTTTTGTCGATATCGAATAACAAACTTGGACACAGATATTTGCCCACTGAAGAACTATAGATATACTTTCTTTAATACAATTATAATATTATTAATGGCATACTAATTTAAATAGTGAGCGGGCTTCCGAGTAAGGCAGGGTTCCTAAATATGTTTTACCTGGATATAACATTACTTTAAGATAGTATTATTATTATTATTTATATTCACGCATAATCCCTGACGGGGAAGCCAGAGAGAACAGACCGCCAAGTGTCACGTTCCTTACGAGTACATACCTCTTGCGCTTACATGCGCGTCGAGTACTCTTGACCCTCCCCTCTTCGAGGAATTTACTCACATGGTGTTCGAAAGTTAGTCTCGGCCTTACTCGACCCCTTATTAATATTAACTTTCGCGTTATATATTTTCTTCACCATTAGGTCTTCGCCCATTCGCTCAACGTGCCCAAACCATCGTGGGGCGTGATTGCCCAACAATCACGCCCTTATCAATTTTAGTCAAGAGGTCATTTTTCGAACCTACCATGTTTCGAATCTCTTCGTTTCGCTTTCGGTCGACCAAGGTAACGCCGCACATTTTACGAAGAGATCGCATCTCTACTGCATTCAACATACTTTTATGCTTCTTCAAATTATACGTCATCAGCATACAGCAAAGATAATAATAATTTAAGATAGTAAGTAATATTAATGTATATATGAAAAAAATAAAAGACTGATTGATCGTTACATACAGTATGTGAACGACCAACACTGACTAAGATATTGATTACATCCTAGGAGAATGTTTGTGACAAACATACTTTTATTTTAATCAATAATTTAGATACTTTATAAGATATATACAACGTAAACGTACCTATTACCGCCAGTTCAAGCCATGTTCAAATTGATGTGCAAAAATAAGCACTCTAATAACTCGCGTCTTTTTAAATTTTTATCAAGTACTGAAGTTATCGATGATTTTAGTCAGATGTTCAAATAATTACCAAAAATGAAATAAAGATTATAAAAAATATAAATTGATGATGAACACTCATCATCAATTTATATTTTTTATTATTTTATTATATGTCCCATGTCCCCTTCATATAATTATATGTCCCTATTATCGATCCAAAGCACAAGGTCTATTCCTATAACCGTTTTCGTAGCACCTATTACCGACCGCCAAATGAACAAAACAATTCAAGTTAAATAATGTTTTACTGCCCTGTTGTACGAGACTTGTTTTGCTTTAGGACACAAAAAGAATCCAGTTTCGTCGCAGTTTAAAATTCTTGCTGGATCACCTAGCACCTCAATGAAATAATTTTGTTAAAAAATATTGACGCACACGACCAAATCATGATCATATAGCCTCTTCTTTCTCTTCATTTCTATTTGTTGCTAAATTCTGAGCAACTCTTTTTGAAATGGGTGGGAAAATGGGATCCCTTTTCATGAAATTTTGAAGTTAGTGTCTTCCGGATACTCCATCTTTAAATGTGTATGGGCAATTTAATATTGCCATAATTTTGACACCGTCTCCTATAGCTGGTCTTTTTTTTACAGGAAAACCTAATCTTCCCAAAGTGAATCCAGTCTATTAATTGACGTTCTTCGTCCTTAGTGAAGACGGTTTGAACCCCTCAATTTTTATGAGAATACTTGTGATCTCTCTTGTCACGAAGAGTTGTATTTCGATTCCCAAATCTCCTTGAGATTTCATAGATACTTGATCTATTATTGATTAAGTCCATAAGCGAAAGTCAATTAATGATTTCTTTAAATTTAAAACTTTTGTTTTAATGCTGCTAATAATGAACAATGACTAATGTGTTTAACATTATATTTTAGGTATATAGTATATAAATTAATATTTTTATTATGAAAAAGTAATAAAAAACGAAAATAAAAAAAATTTACCTAAACTACTAAGGTTCGTTGTCCTTAAAAACTGCAAAAGTAAAGTAGTTAGATCGGTAATAAGTACTATTAAAGAAAATCGTATAGCCTATTACCGACCCAATAAAATGTATATGTATAAAGTTAATGTACTATTGTTTAGTACATTTATATGATTATGTAGGTACAATAGCTATTAATATTTAACATTAACAATATTATAACTGGAAAAAATTAAATATTTGCGATTTATATCAAAAAAACCTAAAACATTTACATAAAAAAGAAGTTCTTTTTCTCAGCTACCGATACTCTTAAATATGTGGCGCTAATACCTCACAAATAACTTGACATACTAACCCACTACTTATTAAGTTATGTATTATAACAAGAAAAATGGAAATTAAAATATCCGTTAAGAACCTAACAGCGTCATGGGTCAATCGGAATAAAATTATTAATATTGTTCCTATTGCCGCCACATTTTAATATTGAATTTTAAGCAAATAAAAGCTGTATGTTATGAAAATTAGTTGTTATATGTCCTATCGAATGTATTATGAAATATAACACTATGAAATGTTCGATATATCCATCTATCAGATCTCTATCTACCAGAGTCTGGTAACAAACTGACCAATTACTCTTTAAAACGTAAGTTTAGACACACAAGCAAGTAATGAGTATTTGCAATACAAATACACCTATATTTTCTTCAAAACAACCAGATGTGTAACTTTTATATAACACCTTAAAATGATAATTTTATGAAACGGTATTAATGGGCCGTTATTAGGTGCGTTTACGTTGTACAGAAATTATAAGAAATAAGAAATATCAATATCTGCTTTGTGAAGAAAACTATGATAATAGATTTATTGATTTTAAAATTATTTTATAATATCTTCACCAGTAATCCCAGACTGGATACCCACCCTTGGTATCCAGAGAGAATAGATTGTTCCGATCCTTACGCCTTTGCAAAGCCGATTTTAAAATTATTTATGATAAATTAATAAATAACTTCACGTCATTTTCAAAGCAGGAGTAGACAGAGGTCTAGGAAATTAAGTCCTTTCGACCAACCTTCCATCGGAGTCCTTTTTTGGGACAACGTGACAGGTGGTGAGCCTGCTGCTATCTTTATGTCTAAGCGAACGATTTAAATTGTATATAAGTTTTGAAAGACCTATTGACTTCACTCAAATTCCGATCACACAAACACTCGGCTATCGTGACTATTACTTAAAATTGTACAAACTAAACCCTTTCCTTCACAATAAACCATACAAATTTTTAAGCCATCTAATCTATATCTTGACCTAAGCCACTCTATAACTTGAGTAATATTTCAAAGCATAGTTAGATATTTGACATTTTATCTATGAGCTGGTGGCGCTCCCTGGGAGCGATTTCATCATATCGACTTAGGGCGCGGGGAAAATTCACGGTCGAGCCGTCGAGCCATTACCGGAGTGTCGAGGAAATACAAAGGGGCATTATTAATGGCTTCTGTTCCTAGGTGCGGTTGTTTTAACTGCTGAGGATACGCGGGGTCAAGCGGGATTTGCTTTTATTTGAAGGCCGCGGAGAGAGGTAATGAACCTGAAATAATCAATTTATCTGAACATTTAATAACGAATTAAAAATATATCATCATTGTTATTATATAATCATGATGTCACAAAAGCTGGTTGTATAAGTGGTTGGGTGATCGGAATTCGAGTCAAGAGACCCGATTTCGATTTCCAAGGCTCGTACCAAAGGGTTTTTCAAAAACTTATGTATGACTTATATCGTTGGCTTCGGCATAAAGACGGTCAAAAAAAAAGACAAAAAAATCTTCGGTGAAATGTGCGTGGAAGAACTTCATTAGTTAGACTTCTGTCTACTCCAGTAGGAATGGCGTGAAGATATTTATTAATTTAATTATTATATTGTCAATCAACACATCAGACAAATCACATGTTTGACGTGCTGCCTGTCCCCGATATGCCGAAATTTGGTCAAGCCATTTGTCGGTGGGAAATGTTATTTCCAAGGCTTTTTCCTTTCTCTCTTCTTATGATACCTACGGGAAGCCTGCAGTTTCGCCTGGTTACAAGTACCCAGTGAGACGATATTACACACCATAGAAGATAAGG
Organism: Sericinus montela; assembly: GCA_029286605.1. Taxonomy (NCBI): domain Eukaryota; kingdom Metazoa; phylum Arthropoda; class Insecta; order Lepidoptera; family Papilionidae; genus Sericinus; species Sericinus montela. The sequence goes on along the minus strand of JAGSMR010000069.1, from coordinate 1,020,681 downwards.
TTATACGTTACATTGAATATAAGCTTTCTCGAGGGATTATTCCCTGTTGACTCAATACACAGTTTTGAGTCGTTTGTTGCAAGAGCATTTAGATGATATCTGTGTTACAAGCTCTATTGACGGACATACAGATAGTGGTTTAGTTTATTTTTATTTGACAGTGGTAGAGCCACGCATCAGCTTTTGCTTTTGCATGAATGGGCCGGCTCGACCGGGGAAGTACCACGACCTCACAGAATACCGGCGTAAAGTAGAAGTCTAACAAACTTCTGCGTTTCGTCTGGTGAGTGCAGGTAACCGGTGGCCCACACACTCCCCTCCCCCAATTCTGGGGGAGGGAGGGCACTCTAAGGGAGGCAACGCATCTGCTATGCCTCTGGTATTGCGGGTGTTCATGTGCGGCTGAGATCACTTACCATCACGTGAGCCACCTGCTCGTTTGCCTCCCTTTTTCTATAAAAAAAAATTATGTGAAAATTTCTCGTCGTTTACTACCTTTTAAACCTTTTTACCTTTTAAATTACAACAAGATAACTATTACACTTCTGTTTGGTAGCAAAAACAAAGAAGTGTTTTCGTAATCGGGTCACACATGATGGAGTTATGAGGTAATAAACATAAAAAAATCCTGTAATTGAGGACTTTCTCTTTTTCTTGAAATCAGCTAAAAATTATCAAGAGTACCACCAACTACATTTAGGCTGCAAAAACTGTTATATACGGAAACAATGCGTGTAATTGTTTACCCGCAGGTATACATGTGGTTTGCAGGTATACTTGAATAAAAAGCGAACCAAGGTTCTCGAAATATTAGAGATAAATATATAACGGATCAATTATTTAGCTCACGACCGTACCCTAATTTTAATACTGGGCTGATTAGTCTAGATAGTCGAGTCCTTTCAACCCACATTGACTATAGCCTAATTTGGGATAAAATAAAACATCGTGAACCAGTATTCGTTTACTTTCCGTGCTAATGACATAAATCCTCAATACGAGGATGTAAGTTTCGAAAATCTATGTAAGTCTCCAGATTCGAATTCAGATCATAATGAGCAATATGAGTTATTAGCGCAGAGCAGTGTATAAGTTTGATTAAGTTTTACTGGAATGTTACTTCCAATAATGCTTTCAAAAGCACCAATATTTGTAAACTATGTTTGACTTATAATTTGCTTGCTTCAAGTACCATTGCATTACGTAAAGACAAAAGCTTATGTAACCGAAACAAAGTAATAGTATGAGATGTGGATGAGTAAAACTGCGTATCGCACATAGTATTCTTGCTAGTACGTAGTTTAGTAGTAGTGGAGTTGACGGTCTTTGTCTTTGACATCGAATCACTATAATTCAATTGAAGATTTTATCCTATAATTTTAAGATATTTAACAGTTCTGTAACTGACTAGACTAGAAGACACCGCCATGTTGTTCCGGTATAAGTTGATAGATTATACAATAGAATCTCTAACGTGCAGATTTCGTTGCTGTGTTTTTCTTCCGCTTCGCGCAGGTGATAATTATTAAAAATAACAATAAGAATATAATTACAAATAATCTCATGTAAGTTTTCTGCACATTTATTATAAATAAATATCCTCACGCATTTCTTAATACAGGGGTAGACAGAGGTCTAGTCAAGTCAATTAACTCCCTTTAACCCACTTTCCACCGAAGATATTTTCGGGGGATATAGGAGTTATTATAGGTTGTAGCTATTAATAAACCATAAAAAATAAAAAAATAAATAAATATCTTCACGCAATTCCCAATACTGGTGTAGACAGAGGTCTGGTCTAGACATTTAAGTCCCTTTGACCCCCCTTCCACCGAAGATATTCTCGGGACAACGTGACAAGTGGAGAGCCCGTCGCCGTCTTTATGTCCAAGCCAACGATATAATTTTTACATAGGTTTTTAGAAAAACCCAAGTGTACGGCCAATTGAGGATCGAACTCGGGTCTCTTGACTCGAAATTCCGACCACCCAACCACTCGGCTATCGTGACTTTTAATAAACCTTCTTCTTGTTTTTCTTTTAAAGTTACTTTTATTCACGTTGCATACGCTTCTCGTGTTACAAACACAATAGTAAATATTAAAAACATAAATAGTAAAAAATAGCATTGAACAATTTCATAGTACCACTAAAATCATCTTAAAGTTTTAAGATATAGTGTTGTTATATTTGAAAAACGAGCTAGTCTACCTAGAGGTAAATACTGCAGCCATTTGCAAAGAATTTTCTCGACTCTCAGGAGTAAGAAGGGAAGTTTCGCAGTATTTAATGATACTAGCGTTCTATATCTTTCCAACTGGAACACAGCAGTAGTTCTGACAAAAAAGATATTAACGACTCGCTGTCGTCCTAAAAATGAAGCCTTTTTTGTGCACATATTTATAAAAATCGTAAAGCAGACTGGTGCCGCGCAGCAACGTCTAAGATGCAAGATGATACAGCGTACCACAATCCGCTTTCGAAGCGTGCCGGTAATCGTAAGTCTTCTTCATGGGAGAGGCCTATGTCCCGCAGAGGACTTTTACATGCCGTTATCTACATTTGTATGTATCAGGACATTCTTAAATGTGAATCTCAAATCGATATTCATTTCTTCATACCTTTACACTCCCGAAACAAACAGAGGGGTGGAATATGTGTAGTAACTAGTCATTTTCTATTTGATAATTATAGGATAGTTACCCTCGTATTCGAGTGGATGCGTCAGCATTTTGTACACATTTTCTGTATTTAGTTATTATGAGTAGCTTCTAAGTGTTTTTGCTAGGGGAAGTTACATTATTCTGGTTACCAACTGCGACAGAATAGATGTCTAGTGATTTGATTGATCAATTGTAGATGTTTCATTGATCTTGTATGTTTTTAATTGATATTTTGCTTTCTATTCTATGTTTTTTTAAAGTTTCTTATTTATTCTAATCAATTCCGGTCTAGACTATTGAACCTTGAATATATTCCTTACCTTTGAATACATAACCAATAGGTAATAATGCACATTCGATACATTACATAAGTAGTTCCGCTATGACGCAGCGCGTTTATGTAATATTTCAGTCGTCCCAGTTTCGACGACATCCAGCGTGGAAGCGTGTACCGCCCGAGGACAGGAATCGATCGTAAGGCTCGTAAGTGCATCAGTTTCACGTACAAAGCATTTAATAACACGGTCCTGTCTTGAATACCGGACAGTCTGGATCAATCGTGACGTCATCTTGTATATGCAAATATCTGGAACATTCTAGATCACGCTGCGTAGAATTCTAACTGCATAAGGTTCAACGATTTGGCTCGCAATCGACTGTTGGCACACTCGTCTTTTTGGTTTGGTTATAAACAATATGAATCAAACGCAGAATGATGTAACGTAGTTATATAATTTCATATGTTTACATGTTGTATTGTAGTTCTGTATATTATATTGTTTGTACGTTGTCCCGAAAATATCTTCGGTGGAAGGTGGGTCGGTCGAAGGGACTTAATTGTCTAGACTAGACCTATGTCTACCCCTGTATTGGAAATTGCGTGTAGATATTTTGTATGCTTTAAATAAATGTGTCTTATTTATTTTAAACTTTCTAATATATTTAAAATAGTAATTTAACTTTTTGAAAGAACACTTTATTTGAGGTTTAATATTCAGAGCAAAAACACAAAAGTCAAACCAATTTAAACAAAACTTCTTAAACATTTAGGTACTGAGACCTGAATCGTGTCTATGTGCTTAAGAAAGGTACCGAACGGTTTTTTATTCCTTCTTTTTTCTCCTGCTTTGTTCCGTAAATGGGGTCAGCCCTCCTGATCCTCTTATACCATTATTGATAATTTTGTGTCATATCGGAAGTTAAGGCTGACGTCAAAAGATTCTTCAAGACAGCGCATTCCAGCCATGGGAGGTCTTTTTCTGCCGTCTCCTAGTTCATGGATGGCACTTGTCTTGCCAAGTATTCGTTATTTCGGCTAATTACGATACCATAGTACCAGAATAGGAATAGAATAGAATAGAATGGAAAAGAATGGAATAGAACAGAACAGAACAGAATAGAATAGAAAAAAATGGAATGGAATGGAATAGAATAGAATAGAATAGAATGGAATAGAATGGAAAAGAATGGAATAGAACAGAACAGAACAGAACAGAATAGAATAGAATAGAATAGAATAGACTAGGGGTAGGCAGAGGTCAAGTCTAGACAATTAAGTCCCTTTGACCCACCTTCCACCGAAGATATTTTCGGGACAACGTGACAGGTGGTGAGCCTGTCGCCGTCTTTATGTCCAAGCCAACGATGAAATTCGTACATAAGTTTTTGAAAAACTCATTGGTACTGCCACCTGGGGATCGAACTCGGGTCTTTCGACTCGAAATTCCGACCACCAAACAACTCAACTATCGTGACTACGATAGCCGAGTTGATGGGTGTAGAATAGAATCGAATAGAATAGAATAGAATAGAATAGAATAGAATGGAATAGAATGGAATGGAATGGAATGGAATGGAATGGAATGGAATGGAATGCATGAAATGGAATGGAATGGAGATGGAATGGAATGGAGATGGAATGGAATGGAGATGGAATGGAATGGAATGGAATGGAATAGAATGGAATAGAATGGAATAGAATGGAATGGAATGGAATGGAATGGAATGGAATGGAATGGAATGGAACGGAATGGAATGGAATGGAATGGAATGAATGGAATGGAATGGAGATGGAATGGAATGGAATGGAATGGAGATGGAATGGAATGGAATGGAATGGAATGGAATGGAATGGAATGGAATGGAATGAATGGAATGAATAGAATAGAATAGAATAGAATAGAATAGAATAGAATAGAGTAGAAGTAGTAGGGTAAGACGGGGTAGGACGGGATAGGACAGGGTAGGATGGGGTAGGACAGTGTAGGACGGGGTAAGACGGGGTAGGAAGGGGTAGGACGGGTAGGAGGGGGTAGGACGGAGTAGGACTGTGTAGGACGGGGTAGGACGAGGTAGGTTGGAGTAGGGCGGAGTAGGACGGAGTAGGTTGGTATAGGACGGGGTACACAGGGTAGGACAGGAAAAAGCCACAAAACGCCAAACACTGCGATGTTTTTGCCGAGACTCCTATACACGAACTCCTATATCCTACTATAATATACGGTTACATTAGAGAGCCTTTAGAAGTTGCTAAATTCGTACCACAGACCGATATGACTGCGTTAAAAAGGAACGAAAATTGTCACGAGTACGTTATAAACATTTTCTGTGTTGTTGAAACTATTACGTAATAGAAATACACAGACATCTGTCTGTGAAAGATAAATACATAGATAGACTGGTATAACATCACATTAATTGTTCTGATCCCAAAGCACTTGTGTTATGGACTCGGAAATACTCGAAAATGAAGGTACCACAAACGACCAGGCCCGAGACAATAAAAAAAGTGTTTTTCTACATTTACACGTCCGGTAATCAAACCCGGGTCATCAGAGCTGTAAATTGCTCGAAGAAGCTTGCTCAAAGGGTCAATCGTACTCGGATACCTAGACGTGAATGTATGAAGTAAATGATGAATCTGAAAGAAGCGAAAGAGGTATGTAAGGATTGTGACACTTGGCGATCTGTTATCTCTGGGACCACTTCAGGGGCTGTTCTTAAAGGCAAATAAATAAATAAGAAAAAAGACGGCGACGGGCTCACCACCTGTCACATTTCACACAAAGGGACTTAATTGTCTAGACTAGACCTCTGACTACCCCTGTATTGGGAATTGCGTGAAGATATTTATTTATTTATTTTATGTATGTAGTTATATGTAAGTCAGGGTGTGATTATAATAGCATAAAAGTAAGTCTTATTTTTGTGTTAATAAGCAGATGCATCACTCAACAACGAACACTCTTGGCACAGACGATTAGGTTGTCGGTATTGCTGATATGGTCAATTTTCAATCCGCGGTTGACCAGATTATTTTTTTATTATGTATTGACACCTAATACAAAGGTAACAATACCTGCACACCTACACCTAATAAAAGACTTAATACATTATAGCTTTCTCTACCAGTCAACCCTGGGCGAAATAGAGTATAAACGGCAGCTGAATTAATGATGAAAACAATTAAAAAATTGAGTGAAATTAATAATATCATATAAATAAATAATCTCAATAAAATAATATTTTATAGGTATATACTCATATATTTATTTATTATATAAATATATCCATACAAATATAAATATAGAGCCGAGAGGTTCAGAGATCTAGATTCGAATCAAAAGACCAGTTCGACCCCCTGTAGCAGGCTCATACCAAAGGCTTTTTTCAAAATTAAGTATGAATTATAGTTAGCTCGATCCCCAGGTGGCAGGCTCGTACTAATGGTTTTTTTTTTAAAACCTATGTACGATTCATATCGTTTGCTTGGACATAAACCTATGTACGATTCATATCGTATTCAAAACCTATGTACGATTCATATCGTTTGCTTGGCTCACCACCTGTCACGTTATCCCAAAATATCTTCGGTGGAAGGTAGGTCGAAGGGACTTAATTGTCTAGACTAGACCTCTGCCTACCCCGGTATTGGGAATTGCGTGGATATATATCATACATAAAGAAGGCGACGGGCGAATTTGTATAAATGAAGTATAATTTTATCTGTAATAGTTACGGTCAAGCCAGTTTTCATAATATCTTCAATATAGTCAGTCTTCCAAATTAAATATCAGCTCGTTCCTCATTTTGTCCTACTTCGTACAAATAGCTTTTTTGTTGTGGATGAAAGCCAAAATACACTTTATTACGGTTTTTATACCTACTATATACGCCATTACGATGCATGAATGTTACGTGCTATTGTTAAAGCCATTGCGGTTTAAGTATTATTATGAGGTAATAATATCTGTGTGGCTAAGCGTTACCACCTACAAAATCACACCATATCATAAAATCAGAATGTCTATTCGCCCAGATCGGGTTTCGGCTCATCATGGGGTCTAAAAATTTAATAATTTGCTAAAACCAATAACATTAGATTAGTTTTTATATTGTTGTAACTACGAACAACCAAAAAGTATTGAAAAAAGTCGAATCTTTGCTCGTGGGTGTGGTAAAATGCAGGAAAGACAAATACTCGAATAAGCATATGGCGCAGGATGTGCTGCAGGAAAAGGGTAGCTTAGGCACAGATGGAGGAACCGCCATACTATCCTCAGGAGTTGCCACAGTAGCAGGCCAGGAACAAGCAGACAGCCGTGCGGCATCAATGGTGCAAGTTAAGTTATGGTAATTCGTACATCGTATATGATAATTATGATAGAAAGCAACAAAGAAAGTGCATGGGTTTCTGACGATGCGCATAATCACAACAGCAACAACTTTAGCAACATTAATACACATGCCTACGAGCTGCAATGGTAGTTGACAACGAGAAAAATAAAAGGTTAAATATGAATCGTTTCTAGTTTCCAAATCGAAAAAAAAAATACTCCCAGCGAAAAATAATGTTTTACTACGAAATTAAGTCTATTAGCTTCAAACTGGAGTACAAACTGACCGAATGTTACGAAATGGATAAGGTCAGCTCCACATTTGTCTAGATAACGGGTGCTTCAATCAATATCGTCAATCGTAATCCGGGATTCGGAACGTCGGACAAAATAAACTGACGGCATGAGTAACTTGTTAATTTGAACAGGATTCTGATTTGTGGTTTAGGTGTTATTTAACTCACTTAGCGGCATGTCCATGACTGATTGAACATACATGCCTGAGTAACTTTGTTGTACAGATCTAACACGGATGTATTTTCACCAGCAATCACGTTGCCGGTGAAATGCACGAGGCTCTGGGAAAATGCAGGATAAAAGACAGAAAACTTCTGACCTCAATTATTGGGTACAGAGTGCATAAGTGTGTAACGGCTTGTAAAAGTTCACAGCAGGACGTAGGCCTGTCCTGTGTGGAGGATTTACCATTGCAGGAAATCAAAAATCGCAGTCAATGCTCTTCCTTATTTTGATCTGCTGTTTTTCAAGATTGTTATCCCGCCGCCTCAGAGTTATGGTATGGAATTTGTGAAGTTATGGTACGCTCCCTTCCCTTACTTCCCTTTGTTTTCACCTTCGTCTTAGTAACGATAGCCGAGTGGTTAGTAGTTCGATACCCAAGTCGCAGGCTTATACCAATGGGTTTTTCAAAAACTTATGTACGATTTATATCGTTGGCTTGGACATAAAGGCGGCGACGGGCTCACCACCTGTCACGTTGTCCCGAAAATATCTTCGCTGGAAGGTGAGTCGAAGGGACTTAAATGTTTACCGACAGATGGCGGGATAACGATCTGAAACAGGAGCGGCCTATGTCCTGCTATCTGTACTTTTACAGTATGTATATAGTACATATTTATTCTGAAGTTCTCCAAGTTTTCAGATATAGGATATTCTTGGAACTGATGGGGTTGAATCTGTAAAACATTTATCTATTAAAGGACTTTATAAAATACATTAGAAGTAAACTCTGTGTCGCTACATTACTAGTGTTAGAGGAAGGTACTAGTTGCCCGTAATTTTACCCCCGCTGACTTAAGTCACTATTCCTTGGACTTATTTATTGTCCCTAAATATAACTTTAAGGTTTAGTGTAATCTTTTACTGTACATATATTATTTCGAGATGAAAGTACATAAAATTCATTAAAAAGTCACGATGGCCAAGTGGTTGGGTGGTCGGAATTCGAGTTAAGAGCCCCGAGTTGGAAACCCCAGGTGGCAGGTTCGTACCAATAGGTTTTTTTAAAAACTTATGTACGATTTATATCGTTGACTTGGACATAAAGACGGGCACGAACTCACCACATGTCACGTTGTCCCAACAATATCTTCGATGGGAAGTGGGACTATAGGACTTAATTGTTTAGATCTCAATCTACCCCAGTATTGGGAATGGCGTGAAGATATTTTTAAGTACAACATGTCTACCCTTAACTAAACAAATCAACAATTTTATCATGGAATTAAAAGATATACTTTACATGTATTAAATGCTATCGTTTAACCTTTCCACCATTTCGTAATAAAGTTCTTCTAACAGAGAAAGAACAGACGAAAGACATTCTGTACGTATCATACGTTTTTAACATAAAATATTAAGAAATAGCACGGGAGCGATCAAGTCATTCTCTCAGAGGCTTTGAATATTTACTGGAATTTTGTTATAGAAGCGTCACCCCATGAAGGAATTATTTACTCTGTGGAGTCTAGTAACTGTTGACGGAAGCATCGCATTCTAAATTCAGAAGCTATGATTTAATATCTGAATGCTATGTTATCCAAAGCTATAGACATTATTGCTATAGATATATTTAATTGTAATTAAGTTATGGCAGGCCGTATGAGGCCTATATAAGCTCAAAGTTGCTCAGCGTGCTATGGAAAGGCTCGGTGTTTCTCTGCGTGGTAGAATCCGTAATGAAGACATCCGCAGCAGAACCAGAGAAGTGGCAATGGGCCAGCCACATAATTCGTAGAACTGACAACCGTTGGGGAAGAAAGGTACTCGAGTGGCAACCTCGTACAGGCAAACGCAGTGTAGGACGACCCTCCACGAGAGCGACGACTTGCAAAATGTTTAGAGCGGCAATAGCCTAATGGTTTAGGGTGTGGTCTGCGAAACATGACGTCGCAGGTTCGGGCCCCGCCATTCGACTATTGACGTAAACCAACTCCTGACACAAGCATTGCAGCTTAATTGGAGTGGTTAACAGGAATACTAGCAATGTTATTCGGCATTGCAAGTATTCTTTAAAAAAAGAAAGTCGATAGATGTGGAAAGTGTGGAATGTTTGAGGGAGGCCTATGTTCAGCAGTGGACTCTTGATAGGCTGTAAAGAAGGCGCCAAGAACAAAGTTAATATAACTCATTTCATTATGATTTGAAATCGATAATGTGATTCGCAATAATATTAGTGACTAAAAATATATCTTCACGCAATTCCCAATACAGAGGTAGACAGAGGTCTAGTCTAGACACTTAAGTCCCTTCGACCCACCTTCCACCGAAGATATTTTCGGGACAACGTGACAGGTAGTGAGCCCGTCGCCGTCTTTATGTCCAAGCCAACGATATAATTTGTACATAGGTTTTTAGAAAAACCCATTGGTACGGCCACTTGAGGATCGAACTCGGGTCTCTTGACTCGAAATTCTGACCACCCAACCACTCGGCTATCGTGATTAGTGACTAAATGATGATAAAAACATTAGTTGATGGAATGAATTCTAGTAAAGCTTAACAATTCGTGATAATATAATTTAAAATGCGTCGACGTTCATCCCTTGATTAGATTCCTGATTTTTTTAATATTCACTTCTGTAAGAAAGTGTTTTCGAAATCGACCGGGAGCATTTACGTTAGATCAATATCTTTAATTAGACGTCCTCCGTGGACGAGTGGCGTACGCATCGGTTTTCATGGTGTCTCTAGGTTCAATTTCCAAACGGGTCAAGAAAATCACTTCTACATTTTCTCGGGTCTGGGTGAATATCGTACGTTCGTTGTTTCCGATACGATTTTTAATTTGGGATCAGAGCAATGCAGATGAAGTTGTCTCTTTATGTTTCTATTTATTTATTTATTAAATTAGAATTTTTAGAAATTTTGTAATATTTCTGAAGACCCATGCTATCCAAACCGTATTGTATTGATTTTTAAAGTTATTGTAATTTCAAAATATAATACATCATTCAAATCGGCTGTCAATTACTTGATGTTTGACGGAGTTATAAGCTAATGAAGGGGCATATGCTTTTATCGTTATCTTAATGCCGATGTCTCATCACCGGGAAATCCAGACAGCGACAGGAGGCGTTCGTGATTCGCTGCGATAAAGAGGGACTCCTCGCTTATGTTGCGTTCTAACAGCACTGCGCTTGCGTTATTCCCATTTCCACCTCTCCCTCTAACCCACATACTCTGTCCTCCGTCCCTCTCGCTCCCGGGAGGGTCGATATATACGACGCTAGGTACACGTACGGTGTCGTACCAACCAACTAGTACGCAGGTTTCTGGCGTCCTGAACAAACGTCAGTGGAGGCTAGTCGGTTAAAGCATCGCATCACCGCGGCCGCAACTATGTCGCGCGCCGTGCTTTTTATAAGTGTTTTTACCATATTTTTGGACGTCCTGCAAGCCAGTCAGGTAAGATTTAACTATAAGCAAACTAATTTTATCGTACTTTATTCAATATGTAACGATGCAGCAGAGTGCCGGGTTCACTAAGTCGAAAATCGATTAATCGTTTGGAAATGTTTTCACGGCTTGCGTTAAATAGCGGGGCCGGCTGAAAAAGCGGCGGATGCCATAAAAGTTTTTTGAAGCAAACACCTACTCGATCCGGCTTTTTTTTTCTTCGATTGCGTAATGATTTTGATCCTTCGATTGAAATGCGACGGAAGAGAAAATGTTCGTGGTATCATATGATTTTGACAGTTTTAATTATATTTAAACGATATTCTCCGCATTAAGTTTATATTGTATAATGGTATGGTTTAATGGTAATATTAAAAAATATAGGATTGCGTCATATGCTCGTAAAAAAATTCAAGATAAAGGTAACAGCTTTTAAATATATTTATTTACATTACAAGTTCTTTTTAACACTGTTATTTTATTTTCTAATTAAATAAATGACATTAGAGCTGTCTTTTGAATATTCATAGAGAGTATCTCTGGAAGAACATTCCAGAATTACTTCTTATGAATAAGAACGAAGGGAATATGTAAATAGAGCAATCCCATCAAACCTTTGCGGTAGTAGGGTCCGAATTTAAATTAAAAGAGATTTACTTCTACCATTTTCTTCGACAAGGACAAATCGTAACCACAGTATAGGTACCATTGTATTGTAATGCAATTAATTTGCAATTGACTCACGCACGATGTACATCTATAGGTAGAAGACATTCATTATTAAATTATTAGCATAGGCTTTTATAGAACATAACGGTTGTCTTAATTTAGCAAATATAATTATTATTATTCATTGTTTAAGATTTAATGGGTAGTCAAATCTAGTTATAGGTCTAAAAGTATAATTTAAAAATATATCTTGAACATATTCTAAGGTAAAATTAGAAAAAAATAATCTAAGTAAGAAAATCAAATAAACATGTATTGCAGGTATGACGTGATATTCAAAAATTTGAGAAAATCTATATTGATTTTAAGATATAGTCTTGTTCACATATAAAATAAGAATATCATACAAGAGTTACATAAAAATTACATTAATCTACAATTTATAATCCAAATTAGTTTTATTAATTTTACTTAAATTAAAAATATGCCTAAAATAAATAAAAATTACAAACATTAAAAATCATACTACTTTGGGAGTTCATGAGTAATTTTAAAATTTCACACTTTTACTTATAATGGTTTGTATTCTGATTCATTTACTAAATTTGAATAGCAGTAATTAGTTTTAGACTATTGAATTCATAATTTTTAACGTAACTTGTATAGTTATTCCACACGTCATAAATTATTAAATTTAGATTCTACGAATCCTGTTCCGTTAACTGTCACAGGCGTCGCAAAATTATAAATATATACATATCGAATTAGCAGTCCTTTAATTCGATTTTGAAACTACTGTAATACGATCAATAAATAAAGTAACACAAATGAAAATATATTTACTTGGGTACGTTAAACTGGATATCATAATTATTCCAATAAAACGTTCCGTGAGCACTAGGCTATTTTGTGCTTTCTGCAAACTACATAATTTTATATTCACCGTGAAGATAAAGAGAAGAATTCCATTAAAACCTACTTTACTCGCGATTTACTTATCTGTGGTTAAAATAAAATACTTACGAGCGTTTGTAAAACAATGCGACGGCAAATGTTAGCGACGGACCCTGGTTCCGATACCCGCGTCGATTTAAAATTTTTCTTAGGGGAAAACTTGAGGATAAATGTATCCATTGCTTGTCATAATGTATAGCTTGTTTCCCATTTCATTAGATTTCTTTAAGAAAAAAAAAAAACGTTCCACAATTCCACGATCTAGTTCCACATTTTTATTTCCGCCGGTTTTTGCTACCTGTTTTGCGTTTATGGCAAATTTATGTTTTGCGCTTTTATCAGGGTCAAAAGGGTTAGTATTTTATTTAGTGAAAAATATATTTTATATTAAAATGAAACAAATAAATAATCCTCTTTCGGGAGAGGCCTTTGTCCTGCAATGGTAGATTTACACAATGTAAAAATGATTACTACATTACATATTATTCCCGTCAAGTAATATAGAAGAGTATATTAATGACAGTAACCCCTGGGAATGAGGTGATCGCTCCCAAGCTATTTCTAGAAAAAATCACATCACAATTGATTATACACACATTATATTATAAAAAAAAGATTGACCAAAAAAGAGGATACCTACGGAGTTTCTTTCGCCTATTTCTTCTCCGTTAGAGGAACCTCATTACGAAACGGTGGTAGAATAAAAAATATTAACGATAAACGAATGTATGTTGTTATGTCGATGAATAAATGATTTAATTTCATATGCGTGAAGATATATAACATATTTATTTACACATTAAATATGATATTTACAAAAATAACGTTTCCTAGTTAATCCCTGCGCTCGTTTATTTATTTGATCAATTAAAATTAATTGATTGGTTAAGTTCGATATTTTACTGAAACAACTTATAATAATTTTAAATAATGAAGTCCTTTATTGGCAGTAAGATTTATTTGAATTTAATTTTGCTATTTTATATTTCTCTTCTAACTAAGCATTGTGTGACTTTGTATCAGAATAAAATAAAATAAAAAATATAATTACTATAAGACATTTTTTTACCATAAATGAGATCATAAAAATAACATTCAGGTATGATTAAGTAACTTTAAAAGAAATAAAAATATTAGATCATATATTTGTTTCATTTTCCGTAAACCTTCACTCAGTAGTTTATAAAATAACTGGTCCCGCGACTGGTCGTAGCCGCAGGTGATATTAAGAGATTCTTTTCACGTTCAAAGATTAAGTTTAAACATTTGACGTGAAAATACAGCCAGAGCTATTGGTGACATGATACGATAAGTGACTTTCAATGATAATTTTAAAAAATATCTTTCGCAATTCCCAGTATTTGCGTGGACAGAGGTCTAAACAATTAAGTCCTTTTAACTCCTGTTACCGAATACATTTTTAGGGACGTGACAGGTGGTAAGGCAGTCGCCGTCTTTACGTCCAAGTGAAAGATATTAATCGTACATAAGTTTATAAAAAAGCTATTGGTCTGATTCTAATCACCCAACTATTCGGTTTTTATTGATGAAAATCTTTATTTTAAATAAAACGATTTTACTAATTTACTAAATTAATTAAAAACGCGATAAAATCCGAAAATCGTTTTATTTAAAATTTAATAAAGAAAATGTTAATTCTTAGGTTTCAATTTGTTGAGTCAGGTACAGATTGTATAGGACTGTTCCAAGTGGCGATCTTCTGGGGAGGCCTATGTTGGGCTGCGGATTATTGATAGACTGTTACGATGATGATGATGGAAATTGAGAAATTTTACTTTATTTAATAAGCAGAATGTGAAATGTAATTTGAAACATTAATTAGTTATTTATTAAATTTCTACTTGGAAATTCCGTGCTCTGCATTAATTAAATTTAGCACAAACTTAAACTCTCGCGTGCTCATAATAACAGCCAGCGTGGTCGGAAGTTGTTATATATTGTATACAGTATATTCTCAAATAATTGGAGATTATAATATAATATTAAATGTGTTATTACATAACAGTAAGAAAATATTAAAATTGAATGAAAACGCTTCGTTAAGAGAGCTGTTATGAAATCAATTTCGAGTAATTGGAGCCACCAGTTACAAAAAGGCTGGTTCTTTACTCGCTCAGGGGTTAAGTTTGAATCAATATGGCAATGCAACTAGCGTTCTAGGGACCATGCCTTCGAGAAGAAGAACTTCGAAATTTAAATTTTCATGTCGTGCTTAAAATATAAATATTACATAAATAATATTATAATAAAGCGCACGAAAATCTATCTCCCTTCTCATTCTTGTTTGTATTGTTAAGTTATCCTAAGCCCTAGGTTTCTAAGAGCTTATGATCCAGTATCTTTTGAAAGATGTTGCAAAAACGTACTAGACTGTATAGACGGATCGATAATGGCTAGCAACGTCTAGGCTACGAGCTGTCTGTCTGTACTACGATTAGATATTGCGTTGCTAAATGCTGACTTATTTAATAATAGAAATATTTTTAACAAATAGATATTTACACGTATATTCCTAATACTGAGGTAGACAGAAGTCTAGACAATTAAGGCTTTTCGACTCACCTTCCACCGAAGACTATTTGTGACAACGTCGTTATATTAAAGCCTATCGCCCTCTTATTGTCCAAGCCATCGGTGCCATATGCATCATATATAGATATATATTAACATTTAAACATCCATGACTCTAGTATGATATGAATGTTTGTAATCAATATTTAATCCTTAGCTTCGAAGGTAGGGTCAATACTAACAGGGATATCGGGGCTAGCACCATGGCGATTTATTAATGTATTAAATTTTTTAACCTACATACTTAAAAACCACTCCGAATGCGAACTAACTTTATAGGGGGTTTATGAAACAATAAATACTTATCTAAGAATTAACTTTTAAAAGACATAATAGAAACAGTACTATTTACGTATTGCTTTTTCCGTTGAGTTCATAAAAAGTGCTTATTCACAAAAGCACTTTACATGAATTAACTTACTTACGAGCATAAAATATATTCTTTCCATCTTTAGTTAAACTGTCGCTGAATTTGCTTTGTACAGTTGGTTTGAAATTCACTTTAGTTTCGTGTTATCAGTAGTCAGTATAAGTCAGCCAATGCTTGCAGGGTTAAATAGGCAAAGGGTATATAAAATTTGTTATTACAGCAGCCATGGTGCTTTTGGAATTACATAAATGTTACGGATTTTTTAGGCCTCTAGCGTCCTCTATTACTTAACTTCTCCAAGCGTCAAAAATGCCATCATTTATTATAGGTAGTTTAAATTATACATTATTGCCAAATTATTATTACATTGTACACTGTGGCATAATTTCTAAAATTGATACAAATAAAATTCTAATAAAAGTAGCAAAAAATTATGCAATAAATATATTCGCTGTATAGGTATCAGCTAAGAAAAGTTTTTTTTAATTCAACCCTTAAAGGACTGACTTCTTGTCAGTCCTTTAAGGGTTGAATGCGAAGAATGTAGCGGAATAACATAATATTTTAATAGATACACTCTTTAACTAATTAATTCAATACTTTTACACCCAAATGAATACAATTTTATATGTAATATGTATACAAAATAGCAGTAAAAATATAGTTATGTTAATTGAAAAAAGTTTATTAAATTAAAAGTAAAATATATTAAATATATTCGCACAGCACTAGCACGTAGTAAAATTATATTAAAATTGAATTGCAAACAACACTTACTTGGATTAAAAGTTTTCTTGCAAAGAGCTTTTGCGCCACACTTCACCTTGATGCTACAATTCTAGAACTGTAATGGGAGGCAATGGAACTTTATACCTAATTGCAATTAATGGTTTAATTAGGTTTTGCTGGAATTATAATCAACTACAATTAAACTGAAGAGAGCTATGATATAATCAAATAATATACTGTTATTTAAATTCAGTTGTACTGTCTATTTAATATAAACCATAATTTTTATTTTGCTGTGTGGTATCGCTGTAAGAATTTCTCATCCCCTTTCTTCCCGTGAATATTGTAAGAGTCGATTAATGGGAAAGTCACCACAACTGTCTCCTGAATACTAGATTAAAATTATACAGATTGGTGATGGGTGTCAACGTCTTAGTTGCGACGTTTCTAGTACTGCCATCGCAAATCCGCTTGTCTTCCATACGCTTCCGTACGGAAGAGCGTATGGAAGCGTACAGTGAACTACTTTCGCTCCTTTCAAATTCGTCATTTTCTTCATACACGCACGTCTAAGTTTCCGAGTACACCTGATCCTCCCCTTTTCGGAAGTAAGACATTGAAATACATCATAAACAATAAGAGGTTCTACAAGTCAGGTGCCACAGAAGGTATTCGGGAACCCGCGACCTCCTATTTACGATGTGTGGTGCTCTTATCGCCTAACCATCGTCTCACATTCGGATCATCTAAGATTTTAAATTTGTCTCATAGAAGCGTTAGCGATCTGATTCCAAAATCCCAACTGCCTACAGCTTTGCAGATATGAAGACCTCAATACTATGTACACTTTTATACTTATAATCTAAAGTAAGTGAATAATTTGTGTAATTAATGAAAGTCAACTTTAGCTCTCTCTCCACTGTTTTTGTAAGTTTTTTAGTAGTCCACCTACTGGATTATAAATAAAAAAAAACGTGCAGTTCACACACGGCAGAAGTGAATGCGTAGGTATTTTAAATTTATTCTATCTCATTCTTAGTGTCACTATTTCGTTCCAGAAAGTTTTTCGATACGAAAGTTGCAATAACGGTTCTAAAGAAGTTTTCTCTTCAAAGCATGTTTCTGAACAGGACGTTAATTGATTAAAATTAATAAACTTAACAAATTAAACAAAATCTGAATTAAAAATGAATTCATTTTTAAAAGGCACTGCGCATTAGCTTTTATATCAAAATGTCCATCACTCACAGAGAATATAAAAGCAAGGCCAACGTGCTTTTGTCAAACCCAGGCTGAATAACTGATGTTGAATTTTTGGACCATGAATAGAGGTCATGTATAACAATGAGTTGCTTTGAACCATTCACATTGAGTACCAAACATAGGTAGGGACAACATTACAGACATTGCACTGATCCCGTAAGCAGCTTAAGAATTTTTATTATGAAGTTAATCACAACGAAGATACCACAAACATGCAGACGAGAAAATGTAGAAAAGGGGTTGTGTACTTTGACCCGACCGGGAATCGAACACGGGACATAAGTACTGGCGAGCGATACAATGGAAACCAGTGTGTACGGCACTCATACACATCCATATACATATTATATTCACAATTATTGCCTTACTACTTATTATACAATACTGTAGTAATGTAAAATTAATAAAAGTAATTATATAAAAAAACACATAATAAATAAAATGTAGATACATGGATAGCAATGTCTAGAGTGCGAAGTATTTGGTACTGCGATCGTCAAATTGGAAAATTCTCTTAACAGGAAGGGTCTATGTTCTGCATTGTAATTTTATAAGTTACTCAGGAGTTGGTTTCAAATTACAGTGCGCTATACTAAAATTATAGTGCGCGATCTAGGTTCTAATTTCAAATATCAAGTGCTAGATTTATTCAGAGAGTTACGTTAGTTAGTTAGCCGAGTTGATGGGTAATCAGAATTAGATCGATTCCGAGTTCGATTCCCAGGTGGTAAGCGCGTATCAATGACTTTATTCAAAACTTGTCTTGGACATAAAGACGGTGACATCCTGACCATCGTCTTTTCAAATAGTTAAAAAGTAAATGTGGGTCGCTAGGACTTAATTGTCTAGACCTTTTCTCTAATATTTATTCAAAGGAAAATGATTAGAAGATTTTTATTTATTTTGATTTATTCTGAAAATAAAACGAAAAGTTTGCCCCTTTATTGATGTTATATTCCATCAAATATTAACATGTAAAGCTTGAGATAAAGTTAATAATATATTCACATTGAGTTGGACTAAATTCGAGGTAATCTTGTGATCTCTAACTTGAAACGCTTTACATTGGATATTTTATTCTTTTGCTCTTTAGGATATTATTTTCATATTTTTTATAGTATATAACGTTTTTTTATTTGTATGATTGTATTATTTACTTTAATCTTTGCGAGATACCTAGGTTCTAACAATTTCCAGCATACATCGCGTGTTGCTTATAAGCAGAGTTTCAAAAAATGGGTGTTAGTCAGATAGTGATCAAGGGCTGATGGTGGACAAAAGGATATCAGTTCTTTTTTTTTGGGCCCGTGTAAGGGTCTCAGAATCACTCTCTATGATTTAGGTAAATTTATTCTCCCGTTTAACCACCATCAGCTTGTTTTTATAGTTGAATAAAGAATATGAGCATCTTAAAGAAGAAATGTTAAAATATAACAAAAAAAAAATATATTCACGCAATTCCCAATACTGGGGTGACAGAGGTCAAGTCTAGACAATTAAGTCTCTTTGACCCACCTTCCACCGTAGATATTATCAGGACAACGTGACAGGTGGTGAGCCCGTCGCCGTCTTCATGTCCAAGCCAACGATTAGATTAGATTAGACGGGCTGATTTTCGCAACTCCACGACCTAGCGCGTATTTTGCGTATGGGCAGGATTGTCTAAGCTTACTCGAGCCAACCCTGCTCCTCAAGGAATCCCAGCAGCCCCTTGAGGTTACCGGTAACCTCGGGGAGAGATCTCGGTGCACCGAGATAATTGGCCCTGTATTCCGCGACCGTTGGACACGTCAATAAGACGTGTGCCGCCGTCTCCTCGACCTCCTTGCACGCTCGGCACAGGGGGCTGTCAGTGACACCTAAAATAAACAGATGTTTGTTAAATTGACCATGACCAGTTAATGCACCAGTTAAGTTCCGAATTTGGGGCTTATTCAGACGTAGGAGCATTTTAGCAGCTCGATCATTGATTGCCGGTAGTGCCGAGCTAACGATATAATTCGTACATAAGTTCTTGAAAAACCCATAGGTACGAGCCTGCCACTTGGGGATCGAACACGGGTATCTTGAAAATTCCGACCACCCAACCACTCGGCTATCGTGACTTAAACGTTAAAATATTAATTTAAAAATAGATATGTATGTATATACATACTCGTATATCTCCGTGGGGTAACGGTGTAAGAATATTGCCACCCTCTTTCTTCCCATAGATGATGACGAGATAACCATTTCTCAAAATATCAGACCAAAGTAGTCAGACCGAAGATGGGCAACAGCGTCTGAGGTGCGAGTGGTCTGATACTGCGATCGTTAATCCGCTTGCCAAGCGTGGCGATTATGGCAAATCCTCCTTATGTCCATGTTCTGCAGTGGACTTTAACAGGCCGTTATGTATGTATGTATGTATGTATGTGTACATATACATCTATTTTTTAGTTAGTTAATAAACTATTTGATTACGAATCCTGCCACATTCTATATTATTAAATGTTTAATTTAATGTTATTAGGGCTACAAAGAGGCTTAATAATATAATGGTGTGATATAAAAAGTATGCATAGGATAGCAGTGGAATAAAAAAAGAGAAATTAAAATTACGATTTTTGAGATGATTACTTTATTTCCTGAACCGGATGGCCTTTTGACGACATACAGTATAAAATTATATTAATCTATTTATATTTGTAGGTAGGTGAAGATTCGGTGTAGTTATGTGTCTACAATATGATAAAATCACTTACAAGTCTGCAATATTGCCAAAACGACGTAATAAAAATATACATTACTATCCTCGATGCCGAATATTGGGAAATTAATGGCACGATAAAACTATTTCGCTCTGATAAATCAAATGCATATTAATTCCTACATAACTTAATACTCATATTAAATAAATACTAACTTTAAATCAACTATTATCAAATAATCTTCTTCACCATTGTAATTAATTTAAAAATTTATTTGTTAAATACGTTCGTTATGTTCGCCTTCAGAAAGTAAACCGTTTGAAGTTTAATGGTTTTAATAATTTGTTGTAAATATGAATCATCTACGGAATGTTTAAAGGATATATATAATTTTTAAAGGATATTTTATAATCGCATTTCCCATTAGTGCGATTGTTAGATATCTAGACAATTTACTTGTAGTATTTTCAATCCACATTTCGAGAATGTTTACTTAGGACTACGTGACATGTGGTAAGTCTCCCACCGTCTTTGTGTCCCAGCCAACAATACGAGTATATGGATAAATTTTTGTATATGAATCCATGACACAAATACAAACATTTATAGTCATCACACAAATATTTGCAATTAGCGAGATTTGAACACGCAAATTATAACTTTGAAGGGAGGGTTCCACTGCTTGTCGAACTAACACAACGGTTGTTACACTGCCATTTTGTGATGAAAATGGGTTGTATTACTTACACAGACTACTACTAGGCAAAAAAGTCACGGCTTAGATATTTCGTGTTTTTGTTAGAAAGAAGTAAATTAAATCATCACAAAGGCTTTCAGATTTTGTTTGCACAGTGGTCATTATCAGCTGATTTAATTTGTATCTTATGTAATTAATTTGAATTCTATAAAATGTGAGGCTTGTTCTGAAAGTGAACTAATTTTACACTATTTTCCGTAAATATATTATTCGAATGCGCATTCAATTTCTTCCAGGTACATATTTTGCGGCAAATGAATACAGAAGTCTCCCTTCCTGAGAATTACTTTTCTTTTTTTAAGTTAAAAAACTGCAACCCTTTTTGGTTTGGACCACGATGAAACGAAAAAGCGTCACTAAATAGAAACAAATATCTTCAAAATATACATAAACGAGGGATACAATATTCTCACTCCTCCGGTAACCAGCCACTGTTTTCTATTTCTGAAGTCCCTTTACCATTTGTGAACTGCGCATATTATATTTATTTTATATTATATTAATTTACATATAAAATCTAAGATTTGTAGTCCATAATACTAACTTATTTACACTAATTTGTCGTTGTTATTATACAACAATTATACAACTAACTACGAAAAACACAGTCCCAGCAACAAAATAGTAAGGAATCAATTGTACATATTTAATTCATAAGTATTGCATGTAATTCGGAAATTAATAATCATCATTTTTCTCATTTTTATCGTAAAATTTGTTATATTCTAGAAGACGAAGCTAAGAACAAAACATCCTTCGTAAGAAATGACAACATAACGAATGAAGGATTGATAGTAAAAATTCTCAAATGCAAAATAAGATTTCTGTGAATTAAAAAATGTGAATTTATGTAATAAGACAACAGGAAGTCACATTTATCTTCAAAGGATTACATTCGTACCTGTGTGAAAAGTTCTAAAGCATAAATGTGGCTAAGAGGATTTTATCCTGAAAGCTCGACACGTAACGGAAAATAGAGAGAATTTCAAAGTTTCAGATATTTTAATACCATCACACGTTTCGTTTTAGAAAAGATCACGTCGCGTGAAAAAATTACAACTATCGTAGGATATTTACGTATTCATTCGCTCGTGACTTTGCAAGTCAGCTGCGTATTAGTTACCGGTTTGTCGGTCGTATTGAAATATTTTATAATGATTTATATATTTTTATATTTTATTATTGATATATATTTACGGCTTAAGAATATATATTTTTTTTAATATATAACATTTCTTCCTACGGAGGTTGTAAGAGACGACTAAGTGAAGTATGTGAAAGTACCATGAACGTGCCATGTACCGTACAACGTACCATGAAAGTACCACCAACGAGTGCCGGGATACCCATCTCGAAAATATCGGAAGCCATACCGACGACAGGCAGCTACGTCGAATCTGTGAGGCTTATGGTATTGTGATCGCCAATCGTGGTGGTTACGGGAGAGGCGTATGTCCTGCAGTCTAACATAAAAACTATTTCAGGGTTACGGGTACATATAAAAACGTTTATCTTTATATGAAATACCAATGAAAAAGACTTATATCTCTTCAATACTATAGTTGTGTTTGCTTGGCTTTATATAGGGTTTATTTACTTATCATAGCAAAATATCGCACTTAACCTAAAAAATTCTAAATGGATATTAAAACCCTCTGTTCACCTTTAGAGAGCGTTAACCTTCAAACGTAATAATGATATAATGTATATTATGAGATGGAGCCTAATTGACACACAGGCGAGCAGAATACCCAATGGAGCGGCAAATGGGTCCTTCTGCTCCAGTTGCCATGGCAACGGACCTCAATTCTGACAGGGCCTTCCAAGTGCTGAGCCGATCTCTCGAATTTCACCCGAAAGCCTGTCCCGTTAAAAATTAATTTTGAGGTTACTTACTGCCCGCAGGAGGGTAAATTGAGGTTGAATAATTTACTTTTTCGGGTATTCTTAATACTTGCGTATTTGCCTTGCAGACATTTTTATTCACTTTGATGAACTTGAAATGGGCAAGACGGGCCAAGGATCTAGTAAGAGTAAATTATATAATTTCACGCGTATCTGGCGAACTTAACCTTTGTTTACAGAAATGTGGTGAAGTATTTTGTTCAAATATTAGTAGTGTTTTTTTTAATTCATTGACAACATCCATATTACGTCATTATCAGTCATATGCGAGATATGATATGTATGTAATATTGATCAATTATATGTATGTATATATTATATTGTACCATTTGCTTGGACGTTAAGATGGCGATGGACTCACCACCTGTCTTAGTCCAAAATTAAAAATCGGTGAAAAACCCATCATAAAACATCGTCCAGATCTCTGGCTACATAAAAAAACATAATAACTCTTTTTTGATTACTTTTGACATTTAAAATTTTCATACATTTGATATATTATTGTATATATCGCCCCTAAATACTATAAAAAATTAATCCTCATGGTTTTTGGCAGCTTTGGTGAACTAAACCTACCGTACCGAACCTGTTCTTATTTCTCTAAAAAGTTATTTACAGATGGTTTGTAAGCAATTGTTAAGTATGTCACTCCCACTTAATAATAAAAATCAAGAAGAAAAACATTTGTATCACAGCCTTAGTAAGTATTCCTTTCAAAGCCAACATTGCAGCGTTTTATTCTTACAGCAGAATTGAAGTACTATCTTTTGAAGTAATATCATTTTACTCATAGTGAAATAGCAGACCATTGTATTTCCAATGTTCGTAGCATCGTAGCACATCCTATTCGATTCCGAACGTTGGCCTACATTTGAAGCTTCGTTGGCCGCAAACATTCGGCTAACCGAGCCTCAATACACAGCCAGTAGAGCGTTGCATGTTCAACACAATGCCTTGTTTCCTGTATCTGGCTGTCATCGTGCTCCGGCCATATGTCACTAATCGGATTGTAGAATCCGCATTTAAAGGCCGTGTTGCGCAACCAACTGGCTTGGTTGGTTTGCGTTTACATGGATTGTGTTTGTCAGATGTAATCATTATTGTTTGTGGCAATGTTTTGTTTGAATTAATACGCATATGGGTTTAGTATTAATTCACTGCACAACATATTGTCATTCAATATCAACACTGTTGGTTGATTGAAATTCGAGTCAAGAGATCAAGTTTGATCCGCAACGCTTTTACTCTTTGGCTTTCTTTAAACTTACGTATGATTTATATCTTTGGCTTGGACATAAAGACGGTGACGGAATCAACACCGGACATGTTATCTCAAAAATTTCTTCCTTGGAAAGTGGGTCGAAAGGACTTAATTGCCTAGACCTCTGTCTATCCCTGTATAGGGAATGGCGTGAAGAATTTTTTTATATTGTCATTGCTTTGACTATACTATTACCTCAATGCGTTCCCAATTTAGTCGTTTCGACGTATCTTTCAGTAGAGTTTATTTGGGACAACTTAGGGTATTGGTGAGCTTGTTTCCGTCTTAGTGTCCAAGTTAACTGTACAAATCGAAGAGAGCATACACGAAAGTTGGCGTGGACTTTCTCATAAAACACTCTGTCCATTAGTGAAAATCGTATGAAAATTCGTACAGGAGTTTTTGCTCTTACGCGTCCAGACAGACAGACTGACGATGCCTTTTTTAGAAATGTTTTTTCATATAACATTTTTTTAATTACGTTATTTAAAGACACAAAATTATGTTAATATTTACAATACTTATTAACTAATAACTACTATAATCTTAGAGCCCTACTCCCCGTGGCATGGTACCAAGAACGCTGGCTGCATTCCAACGTTGAATGGCTAGACTTAACGGTTGAGCGAGAAAAGAGTCAGCCCTCTTGTCATCAGCAGCTTCGACCAGTCGCGGAAGTCGCAGAGACCCCATGGACCGATCGTCACTAAATTCAACAACATATAACGTCTACTCATACTACAATAAATTACACCGGACCCAATCTGTATCTATCATTTCTCAATACAAGTTTGTTAGCAATTAATGTATGGAGGCAATCAATTCAGCTAGAGCTCACTCAGCAATTCAGCTTTAGAGCCGATAATTGGTTGTCGCTACATGTA
The DNA here is from genome assembly GCA_029286605.1 of Sericinus montela. Lineage (NCBI taxonomy): Eukaryota > Metazoa > Arthropoda > Insecta > Lepidoptera > Papilionidae > Sericinus > Sericinus montela. The sequence continues at coordinate 995,411 of JAGSMR010000069.1, read as the reverse complement.
TGTCACATACGTAAACGCATTGATTTAGAACACTAGGTGATTTAGATTTCTGTCCACAGATAACAAATATACATAACATGGCAAAGGTAAAATACATTTACAGACAACAATCATACAGTTTTTATTTTATTTTTTCCAGTTATTTTATTAAGACAGCGGCAATTATTATTGACTTAACAAATACATAAATGTCCAATCAAATTATAAGCGAAACAGCTCATACTAATAAAACATATGCTCTGAGACGATTCTTATAAATAACGGCAATACACCAATTCTCGTAAATATGAAAAAAAGACATTCACATAATATAAAACAATTACAGTAATAAGTAATATTTAGTTAATACATAGTAACAATTGTACAAAAAATTTAACAACACAAAGAGTCACGATACCCGAGTGGTTCAGTGAGTTTTTTCAAAACCTATGTTTGATTTTTGTCGTTGGCTTGGACATGAAAAAGGCGACGGGCTTACACTCAGCAATTTTTTGGACCTTTGTCAATCCCGGTATTGGGAATAGCATGAAGCTAATTGTATGTTTTATTTGTTATATAATTCTTTTCATATATTTATAAAAATACAGTATCCATATGTTTATGGCTCGAAACTCGAAAAGCGTTCGACGGATGAACTGATTTTGACCCAAGAGTATTTGCTTTTATACATTAAAATTAAAAATTATTATTTCGCAGCAAAAACAATGCCTAAAAACACATAGTACTCTAATTAATACTTGTTTAGTTAAAATATTAATGTGTATATATGTACTAACAAATTAGTATTAATGTATGTAAAACTGTACTTATTACCCTACGGTAGGAAGTTACTTAGTGACTAATATTTATGATTAATGAAAACGTCATTTAAGGATTCTTTCTAACCATTAAACATATTATAAGGCAGTTTTATAAAGATGTATATTTTTAGTATCTAGACTATAAAAGAAGTGCTTACGTACTTAAAAGTTAGCACCGTATTAACGGGTCGTTAAGAAAAGTGAGAGACTTCTGGCATAAAATTTTCTAAAACTCCAGGTTATTAAATCTTTACGTTATGCGTCATAAAGTGCAAATAAACTTCTTCAGAATTGTTTTCTTTTAAGATAGCTCAATCAAATGGAATATACTGACCTTAATAATCCATGTACAAGCGAATCGACTTGTATTTAACAAATTTTGATTATACACATTATAGGTATAGTACTAGTTGTACCTACAGGCGTTGTTATGTCCGAATAGAAATATACCAAATAAGATATTACATATTATATACAATTTTATTCCCTAAATGCTATCAGCTTTTAGTGTGATAGGTATGAAGTTGTAGTTAAATGTCTTGGGTTGTATTGTTAAACTACTATTTAAAAAAAGTAGAAACAGATATAGTTTTTAATTTCTTTTGCAATTGCTTTCCAGTCTGCTTAAATGAGTGTATGTAAAGAAGAAATGCAAAACATTTTAGAGATTTATAAAACAAAACTATAAGAATTAGTAACACGTGTAGTAGCAATAATAAAAAAATAAGATAGGCATATTAGTAGTTAACTACTAAGAAGAAATAGAGATGGGTCACATAACAGTTTTGATTAATTAAAAAAATCTAGTTTGATTTTTCATGTAGATTTTACTAAAATTACGCTTTCATACAAACTTTGTCCTGACAAATACAACAAAAAAATCAAACAAATTGGTCGTGGCGATGTGAAGTAATGCTATATATTTAACTATTGTACACAGTACATATTCTGTCACTAGGGTACCTAGCTGCTAACCTTTAAAGTCAACTTAATGTTCACGTCCAGTTTCTTCGTACTCGACCAATTTAAGTGAGCAATAACTTAATTATAGATAGAAACGAACCGTGTTCCTCAATTAGAACCAGAGATATAAAGAAAGATATATAAGAAAACATAGAAATGCACGGGAGAAAAAGGTTTGATTATAACTTGACAACATGGAAACTTAAGTGATTTCAAATTATTGATGATAAATTTTTGAATCAATACCCATAATTTAAAAAATAACTAAGCAAAAGAGTTGGATAGAACAACCAGACGGACGATTATCTCAATATATTCGTAAATTTACAGTTATATTGTTGTACTTCACTGTATCCAGCTTATACTATGTTCATGGTAAGTCCAATACCACGTTGAGTGGATTTCCTATAATCGTTACGCATGACAGGTGAAGTGGAAGTTGATCCGAATAATACCAGACGTCTCATGATTTAGATGTAGCATTGTAGTACATTACTGTACACGAGGAAAACTGTATCGTAGTATTTTTATATTTTCATGAATTCGCTATTTTATATTAGCATGTTTCTACAATACTATATGATATAATATAGGATTTTCTTATAACATAGTCCCATTATGTCTATTAGAGGCGGTAGCATATAAAAATTCGATGATAAATAATTACCAACGCGTCAGTAGCCTAATGGTTTAGGGTGCGGACTATGAAACATTAGGACACAGGTTCAAGCTCGCAAGCATTCAGACACAAATATTGCAGCTTAGTTGGAGTAGTTAACCGGAATACCCGTAGTAGTATTACGTGGCATTGACAGGATTAAAAAATACCTATACACCTGTGCACTTGCAACAACAAAGAAGCTCAAGGCAGTCTGCCATTTAAAACAGGAAGGAGAAGAAGAAAATGATAGGGATAGCAGTGTGGGCCTTTAGTTTAACCACATACCGGATGATATCCTGAATCACAAGACTCGTATTTCACGCCGGTATACTCGCCAGGTAGAGCTAAGTCATTCATGTATTGGCAGAAATTGCCAATTGGCTCTGACTATATCTATATAAGTAAATATACATGTATGTAATAATATTAATATTGTATAGTTTTCTTAGACACTATCACGACGAACGTAGGCTCCGCATCTGTCAGGTTGTGAGCCTACGTTCACCAAGGGTTGTCTCTAATAAGCTTCATTGAAAAGTGGATCGAAAGTACTTTAACGTCTTGACCTTTGTCTACCCAATGAATTGCGTGAAGATATTTTTATTCTATAGAATATATTCCTGCAAATGTTCAATCAATTCTGTATTAATTAACCCAACGGTCGGAATTTCGAGTCAAGAGACCCGAATTCGATCACCAGGTGGCAGGCAGGCTCTCAATGGATTTTTCAAAAACTTATGTACGAATGATATCGTTGGCGTGGACATAAAGACTGCGTCGGGCTCACCACCTGTCACGTTGTCCCGAAAATATCTTTGGTGGAAGGTGGGACGAAGGGTCTTAATTGTCTAGACTAGACCTCTGTCTCCCCCTGTATTGGGAATTGCGTGAAGATATTTTATTTTTTAATTAACCCAGAAAATCACGATAAAACAAAACTGGCAACCCTGCAAAAATATCCATTGAGCTTTTCCTGCAATAATTACTGTAGAGCCACGCTATTTACGCTTCAGCCTCAGGTATGCGAACGAGAACTTCAATTATCTTTAGGAAACATTTTCCGGGCCTTATTGAGCTTTTTTATTAATTAAGTTTTCGTTCTTTTCTTTCGCACTGTGTATTTGCGCGTAATACTGCCTTGTTAGCCCAATGCTTATGTAAAGGAAATTTTATCCATAGAGTAAGTATGCTACTTCCAATAATAATATAATTTACGTTAATAACTACTACATATTCGCCTGTCGTGTATTACGTTAAAATTTTAAATAAGGTTTTTTCTGGATTTAAAAAAAATCTTGCTTTTTGTATTATAAAAATAATCATTTGTTTTTAGTTTAATATAATAGTAATATAATTCTATTACAGTGATATGATTTTGACAAATATATGAATGTAATTGATAACATACCAGTACAATTTAATAAAATACACGATAGCCGAGTGGTTGGGTGGTCGGAATTTCGAGTCAAGAGACCCGAGTTCGATCCCCAGGTAGCAAACTCGTACCAAAGGGTTTTTAAAAAACGTATGTACGAATATCGATGGCTTGGACATAAATACGGCGACGGTCTCACCACTTGTCACGGTGTCCCGAAAATATCTTCGGTGGAAGGTGGGTCAAACGGACTTAATTGTCTAGACTAGACCTCTGTCTACCTCTGTATAATAAAAAATTACAATCTTACTCCTGACAGAGTAGACAGAGAGAACTCATCGCCTAGTGTCACGACCCATTCCACGATTTCATGCATCTTTTGCTTCTATAATCTTATATCATCAATATAATTTTGTTATACCTATTACTGCCTAGAAGTAATAGTAACGTAATAGGTATGCCTACGCGTAAATTCACACCAATTTCAAAAATTGCCTTCAATTTACTTGGCCCAGTTACCAGACGCTTCGATTTACATTCTGTAAAATGAATTGCAGTATTATTATGGGCACGTGCCTACTCACGTTTGAAGCTAGCCTGTCTGATTTATAACGCAGTAGTGTACTATATTTGCATTTCATAAGCCTTTAGATTTCGATTCACGATCAAATAGGTCAGCTATCCGCTTCCTTGATATTGAGTTATAGAATAGGATAGTGCCAGAAAGGATATTAGATAATAATAATAATAAATACTTAGGGACAAAATCACATACATTACTTTGATCCTAAAGTAAATAACTATTGCTACCAAGCAAGCTAAGGTACAACAAACACCCACACCCAAGGCAATGTAGCAAAAGTGGTTTCCTACATGGACCGATCCAGAAATCGAATCCGGGACTCCGGTGAGTACGCCTATAGGTCCTCGGAGGTCGTCAAACAATAGGATAGTGTATATTAACTTTAAAATAGTAAAAGTAAGAAAAGAAGAAGAAAAAGTAAGAAGCCAAAATACTTGTGGTATGGGAATCTGAAACAACGGAGGCACCACAAACACCCAGACCCGAGAAAATGTAGAAAAAGTGGTTTTTATACATTGACCTGTCCGGGAATCGAACCCGGGACCTCGAAATGGCGACACTGTGAAAACCGGTGTTTACGCCACGCGTTCCCGGAGGACGTCAAATTATAACAGTTAAATTTCTAACAAAAAGAAGCACATACACCTAAAAAGTATAAATACGTATTAAAAATATATTAAACAAAAGAAAATTTTATCAAAAACGCATACTAATCAGTCGTACTGAATGTAGAGGTAAAGAATTTCATGACGTGCTCACTTAAAATTCATTAAAACGCTCTGATTTCATACACTCACATATTTCCCACTCTATCATCTCTATCAATTTCTTTAGGAAATTTCTATATTCTCTATTACGTAATCCAGTCATTATAAACTCTATTATGGACCAAGAGCGCTATATGCGACCGCAACAATGACATTTAACGATCATTCCTCCCAGAGGTCCTAACAATGGTGAATAGTAAAATACACCCCACGTTCCGGATAATAAACCTCGAATCACCGGTTTGAGCGTAGACGGCTATACTTTATGGCTGCTATTAAAGATTTTATTCGCCTAGTGCAGCTTGCATCCCGCTGGACTTTATCTGACTTAACTAATGCTACATACACGTATATAGGATATTATTTATCCATAGAGTTCATCCATAGGATATCATTACAGTCATAAGTATATATTGAAATGAATAATAGTTTAAAAAATAAAAATGTTTATGTTACTAGACTACTTACTACTTACTAGATTTTTGCCATATAGTTTTTTTTATGAATAAGTATTTTTGAACTTATTATCGTATTGTACGGATCAGAGTGCTGGGCAACGAAAGTGACGGATGAAAGAAGAGTGCATGCTGCAGAGATGAGAATGTTGAGATGGATGTGTGGAGTGACTAGAAAAGATCGCATAAAGAATGAGTATATAAGGGGAAGCTTGAAAGTAGCACCAGTGACAGAGAAAATGAAGAGTGGTAGATTAGCATGGTTCGGGCATGTAATGAGGAGGGAAGAATGTAATATAGGCAAAAGAATGTTAGAGATGTGTGTGGATGGACGAAGAGCTATGGGGAGACCAAAAAAACGATGGATGGATTGTGTGAAAGAAAGGAGTGAGTATTGACATGACGGGTAATAGAGGAGAGTGGAAGAAGAAGACATGTTGTGCCGACCCCACATAGCATGGGATAAGGGCAGGAAGAAGAAGAAGAAGAAGAAGAAGAAGAAGTATTTTTGAACTTAAAACTATTTTCAAGTTTTTAGTTCGGCTAGTTACAAAAGCGTGTCTCTCGGCTTGCCTCGGCTAGTTACAAATCTCAGTTTTGTTTTTGTTTTTAATACAAATTTTATCAAATTATTGTTTTATCAAAGTATTGTATTGTCATCGGTCCCTGATAAGTGAACGAAGTTCCCATTTAATGCGACGTTTTAAAAGGGGTGGAACTCAGGTGCAAAGGTTACGTTACATAGATACATACCAATGAAATATACCAAGCGCGTTAAGAAAGTGGTTGTCACCAGACAGTTGCAATTAATAACAGGATTACAAATTAATAAGTCCCAATTGCCGAGTGGTTGGGTGATCCACATTCGAATTCGATCTCCAAATGTCTTCGGTGAAAAAAAAAAGTCGAAAAGACTTAATTGTCTAGACCTCTGTCTACCCCTGTATTGTGAATGGCGTGAAGATATTTTTTTACAGTTTAATACAGAAATTTAGGTCTTAGAATTTATGAGTCTCGTTAGAAAGTTTAGAGTGCCTACTATGTGTGTAATATACCTTTGAAGGGCAATGATGCGTTCGTTCACCGTCGCGTCTGCTAATGGCATTGTATTAGTGAGCGTGAACATTTCACACAACAATACCTAAAGACATGTATATATGTACAGCATGTGTGAAAGACATTTCAATAATATAGGCGTAATATTCACGACGAAGAACATTTTAATGTTTTGTAGAAAAGCTTCTTTAAACGTAAAATTACGATAATGGTTAGTATTAAAATTCTGTATTCTTTATTTTAAGTACATGTCTTTCTATAATCTCAGCAATCAGTTTTATATAAGAATTTTTTTAATAATGAAAACCGGAAACTAATAGGAAAATTATATTATCTATTATTGCTCAATTTATTATAATCAGAATAGAATATTTAATAGAATCATGTGTTATATGAAATTATGTATATTTTTCTTTTGACGTACAACTGTCATTGTCCTTTTTATATTTATGTCGCACCGCAATACCAAGCTCGTCTGAAATTTTCCGACTGTTAAAGTTAGCTGATTGAAGTTGAAAGTAAAATACACTGAAATAGTTACAACTTTCATCATTCTTCTCTTCTGCATTACCTCCATCACTGGCTGCCTCATAAATTTCTCCTGTCAGGGGAGATATTAACTAAGTTTAAGAACAAATTACGAACTCCGCGCTACCTCGCACCTCCATAGTTCGCGAATAATTACACTGTCATTTACTGTAATGTCCCCCGCGAGTTACCGCCATTTTATTGTCGAACACAAAGCACATCGCCGCCCCGTTTCACCGTAAACGAGCAGAGATAACCGCTTTATTACTTGACGGCATGCCAGCTCCACTGCTGAGTAGTCAGGAATCAATATTGTACACCAGCAAGATTCAATATGTGGAAACCGAATCGTTGTGTCGTCTGCACGGTACCGTTGCTACTTCCTTGGTATATTAAACTCCATTTTATTGCGACTTCAGTACGCCGTAAACGCAGTCTCGAGCACTCGTAGTTTTGTAAAATAAAACTGAAATATTTTGTCGCTCCAGCTTCTCGGTTTTATCTCGGAGATCTACGGCCGCCGTTTCGTTATATTGTTTACTGTTTTACGTATGGCTCGTCCTGGCGATTTATATGCGGGCATTTCTGTTACGAGCGACTATTTAATTTATGTTTTCTTACTTTTCAAAATGCTCGATAATATTAGTGCCGTTGTTTAAGTATTATTTTGTAAGTATTTTTACACAGAGGCAAATGAGGATACTATCGAAGTTCACCTCGTGTTACGTATTACGTAGTTTATACTTCGAAGGTTCTATGAAAGATTTTCAATGTGATCACTTAATAAAATATATATACATATACATTTTATAAATATATAGATTTTACGTAATTTTATAATATATTATTGATATTACGCTCATTTAAGTTGGGATTAGCCTTCACTGAGCGTTGGTGGGTACCAGGCTAGCAACGGTCGCAAGGAGTGCCACCGTTGCTGCTGTGAAACGGAGCATGTAGGTTAAGAGCACTTTGCGCTTTGTTAGCGCGCTCTAATCACTGTCGGCACTCGACGGCACGCGACTCGAGGGCTCGTGGCGCACTAGCGTTTTGTGCCTCTCCTCACCGACGTATCTTCTTACGTGCCATACCAGCCTGGTACCTGTAAGTTTGATCACACGTGTTAGGTTAAAATATTGCAGTTTTATTACTCAATTTATATAGTTTTTCGTTATTGATTCGCTATGGTCTATTGGTATCTATGGTCACATGACACTATGGTCAATTAAACTCAAGACAAAACTAAAGTTAAGTTATGATTTAGTTTAATAAGTTACAAAATCGAATAAACCCAGACTAAATTACAGGAAAATAGTTTTTTTATAATTCAATTTCTATATTTATGACGGTAAAGAATCACATTGTAAGAATTATTTCGTCTTCCAATCAATCCAGTCCTTCAATCTAAATTAGATTAGTGAGGCAGATGAGTCATCTCTAATGTCTTTAAAAAAACTGAAAGAAAGTCTTTGCCAAGAATTAAGCTGCTCTTATTTTTCTAAAAAAAAACACTTTCCGCATAATATATTTGTCTATAAAGCTATAAGCTTGCACATCTGTTATTGTTTGTACGAAATTTATGGTTACGAGTTTAACGTGCTCAGAATTTGTAACTGTATTTTGGTAGTGCTCTCTGTGGTTACCTCGTGCAATCATTTTTGTTGGCATAATTATGGGGCTTAAGGTATATCATGGATATTGTATTTTGTGTTTAAGTTCATTTCATATGATTTCTTTTATCTTAAATCAGGCGAACGTCACGCTTCACATTGATTATTTTGTTTCTAATGAATTATTAGTGTAATATTTTTTTATAGAAAGTTGATTTCAGTAATTGTCTTAACAAATAAATAATTAAAATTATTTATTATAAAGAGTCTTTTCGGCGACGGTAGACTAGACCCCTGTCTACCTCTGTATTGGGAATTGCGTGAAGATATTTATTTTTTTGTTTGATAAAGAGTCTTTTTGAAAAGGCATTTACGTACATAAATTTCATTGAATGTAAAAAGAAAATACGTTCCTGTTGAATTAAATCAAAGTAGGTATTAAGTAATGCAATCTTTTTTAAATGCTTTATAAATAAAATTGAAACACTTTTTCTGACGGGCTAATAATGAGGTTGGTTGTTCACTATGGCGGAGGTGTTAACAGAGTAGTGCTTTGCAGAGGAGGGTGGGAAACTCATTTCCGGCCCTCAGACGACTGCCCCGGTCGGACAATAAGTACAAAAAAATTTTATTCAGAAATTTCTTGGCACTTTCAAGTTAATTTCATATTTCCCTTTTGAAGCTTGATCTTTTTTGTGTTGTTTGAAAAAAAAAAGTTTGTTTTGATTAAAATACTAGACTTTTATAACGTAATGGGGATGGTATGTAATTGGTAGATAGTATAATATTGCCGCTGCAGAAAATTTTCTACAACAAATAAAAGTCATTAAAGTGTTATTTTACACTTTAATTACTTTTATTTGTTGTAGAAAATTTTGAAAACTGGATTAAAGAGATAGTGACTTTATAGAGACAATATAGAGATGTTATTACAAAATATTGAACACTACACAGTTCCGCATGTATTTGCACACGGTGTTAAAACGGTTATATTTGAAGTTTTTGACAATAAAAAAAAACAAATTACGTGAAATACCGGGTTCGAACCTGTGACGTCTTTTTTTTGCACTTAACACTAATCCATCAGAAAATTGATGCTTCTATAGATAGATGGAGGGTAACGATTTTAAAAGTATTAATATTGGGAAAAATCACACTTCATACCGACCTGAAGGGCAATAAAATACTTACTTACTTAATGGCCTAATAAATCTCATCGTTGAATATTGGCCGGAGAAACATTAAGATGGCGGAAGGCTCACTAAACTTGACATTTCATCGCATATGTAAAGCGACGAAATGTCGATAGAAAGAAATAAAGTGGCTAAACATCAGACTGTCAGCGAAAACATTGAATGTTGTATGATCATCGCAGGAATACGTAGTTCATACTGATAACTTCGATATTTAAAGTAAAACTGTTTACCTTGTTCGTAAATTTAATTAATATTTATTTATTTATTTATTCTTTATTGAACATTACCATAATGTAAGATCAGAAGGCGGGCATAATGCTAAGAGCATTCTCTACCTGTCAACCTAATTTCAATATTCCTGTATAGTTATAAATCTAAATACGATGTTCCGCCTAAATTGACTTTCCGTTACCTCATGTTTTCTAGCCAAAAAGAATACAAGAAATTGGCAGTGTTACCAGTCTCAATTGTAGTTCCGTTGCGAATATCCGCGAAACTGGCGATATTCCAGCTTTGTTGGCACCAACACACGCGATGTTAACATTTTTTAACATAGCACACAACATTAACTTCGTTACGAATACTTTTGTTGACTTTTTTAGAAAGTCTTTTTTCGACTTTACAGTTTTTTTGTCTTCACGCTCATACGGGAGTTAGGAGATGTTTAGACTGACTTTTTGACCAACGAAGCTTATTTTGGACACAGCGACAGGTGGTGAGCCTGTCGCCGTCTTAATGTTCAAGGTAAATGTCCAAGCTATCGGTACAATATTCTTACATACATCTATGTTTTACATACATAAAAATATATAAACGTGCATGACTCAAGTACAAATATTTATATTTATCACACATATTTGCCCCTAGCGGGATTCGAATCCAGAGTCACTACGAACTTCATGATCGGGTCGCCTCTGAAATATTAAAAAAAATATCTCTGGACCTTATTCACGGTAATTGAATAATGATATAGTTTAATATAATTAGAATGGAGGCTAGAAAATTTTGCTTATCGTACTGCAAAAACTAGTTCTAATTAATAAATACTGACAGCGGTAATTGCAATTAAAATACTCCTCAGATGTACATGGCGCATATCTTACTTTAATTAATGACGTTCACTTTACTCATCTGTGTATATTTATCATTTAATAATTTTAAATTTTCATATCATTATACAAGAAATAAAAAACTAAAACAAAATATGGAGTGGATTAAAATTAAGAAAGACATCAATTAATTTAAAATGGTAGTAGGTCTATTTGTATTCGTATCTATTTAATGCTCTTAAATTTGGAAGCTATTCCATTAGATCTAATTATTTTAGTACGAAAATTCAGGGGTTGTATTAGCATTTTTAATTAAGTGGGTCGTCTCTCTGCGCCGCCGCCCTTATTCTATTGTCTCCGCTGTCATTATACGTAATAGCTGTGGGAATTGTCAGTTCTAAAAATTTTAAAGCCGCTCCGGCGGTTTGCCGTCGTCTGAAAGATAGAAAAATGTTTATTTCCACATTTTTCTTTACGCGTCGCATTATGAATTGTGCGCCTCTCTACACATGAATAACTTAGAGAACATTATATTCAAAAGTGTAACATATTCTCAGTGTAACTTTATGCTTGAGGATTGAAGTAGAGTGCTTTCATAACGTTAATGTTTTCGATGGATATGTACGCAGTTTTTTGAATAAGCCTGAGGACTAATAGAAAATAACTTTATTTTATTTCTTTTTCGACTCAAATAATAGCAAGCTGTTATACAAACCAGTATTATTGATATCTTGATTTTCGTGAAAAGGAAAAAGTCACGATAGCCGAGTGGTTGGGTGGTCGAAATTTCGAGTCGAGAGATCTGAGTTCGATCCCCAGGTGGCAGGCTCTTACCAATGGGTTGACGGCGTAATTTTACGTCAAAAGTGACATTTAAGTTAGTATGACGTTATTGTTTTAATCATGAGTATTAGATACATCTATAGAAATCAGGTTACTACTATTACCACCACCATTTGTGTATTGTTATGAAAGCTGTTAAATTTATATCTTAAATAATTATGTATGTCTTCATTATTATGTAATTAATTTATATATCAATATTATATATAATATTTTCTTCGACTACAGTACTTACTATGCTACTAATGATCACAGTTCATAGAAAAGCCAGACAGACAGTAATGCATATTGCAATAAATAAAATAAGGACTTGAACGACTGTTGCATTTTCATTTCTCCTTCTTCTCTTTTGCACAGACGTATTAAATTGTCGTGGAGCATTTCAGGATTTATCTTGCAGTTATTTTTTTTCTCCTCGATAAATGTCGAAAGAATAACTGCACTTCAACGTCTCAATAAAAAGCAAAAGTTGGCACAATTTTTGTGGAGCAATTAACTGAAGTTAAGTAAGGAAGTATTGTGATCTTTTTAAGAACTGACTGGAAATTTTATTCCTATGGTGGTACTGGTGTTAGAATATACCATCCCTCTTAATTTTAACATGTAATACTTCAGTTCTATTTTAGATAAGCACGTATTGTGAAGATTTTTTTTCCTTTCTTTTTCATTTATTTGTGTAGAAGAACTTGTCTTGTGGTAATTGCTTAAAAATGCTCATACCGTTACTCCCGGTGGGTGTTGTTAGACTCGACTAAGGGTATCAATAGATGACTGGATAAACATCTCGAAATACACCTGACCAAAATCAATACCACATTAATACATACAAGTAACTACGAGTATAGCCGAGTGGTTAGGCGATCGGAATTCGAGTCAAGAAACCCGTGTTCGATCTCCCTGTTTTTTCAAAACTCATGTACGATTTATACCGTTGGTTTGGACATAAAGACGGCGACGGCCACCTGTAACAAAAAAAATGTCTTCGGAGGAAGGCGTGTCGAAAGCAATTAACTGTCTAGACCTCTGTTTACCCCTGTGTTGGGAATGGGGTGAAGATGTTATTTAGTTATTTTACATTCATACATGCAACAGTTAACAAAAGCTTTGTAGTTAATAGTAGATGAAATTAAAAAGTAATATAACTACTTATTTTAAAGGTGATAATAGACTCCTTCGCCGCCTAGGACTCGTCTCTATCAGTAGCGCATACTTGTATATCCGTTGTGCGGTTTGTAAGGTATAGGCCAGTGTACTTACGGGCAATGAGGCATTCCATTTCAGATCTCGAGGGAGAGAACGCATTTGCAACTTTGTTCATACATTATATACATACATACTTAATGGCCTGGCAAGGCCCCAGCAGGAAGTAGACCTCTCCCATAAGAGAGGACTTGCCATAATAGCCACGATTATGGAGCGGATTGGCGATCGCAGAGCCAGACACCTTGCATTTTTTGGTTACTGGTTATTGGTAGATGGTACTTATCATCAAGTTGGTTCTTAGCTCATTTTTAACCCTACTTTAATAATAGTTAAAATAAAAGCCAACAAATAATTATAATATTGCGACATAATTATATAAAAATGTTAACCTAAATTACGTTAATAAATGAGAATACCTATGTTACACAGTTTTATTTAAAATGTAAATAAATAATAAATAAATAAAATAAGGACTTGAACGACTGTTGCATTTTCATTTCTCCTTCTTCTCTTTTGCACAGACGTATTAAATTGTCGTGGAGCATTTCAGGATTTATCTTGCAGTTATTTTTTTTCTCCTCGATAGATGTCGAAAGAATAACTGCACTTCAACGTCTCAATAAAAAGCAAAAGTTGGCACAATTTTTGTGGAGCAATTAACTGAAGTTAAGTAAGGAAGTATTGTGATCTTTTTAAGAACTGACTGGAAATTTTATTCCTATGGTGGTACTGGTGTTAGAATATACCATCCCTCTTAATTTTAACATGTAATACTTCAGTTCTATTTTAGATAAGCACGTATTGTGAAGATTTTTTTTCCTTTCTTTTTCATTTATTTGTGTAGAAGAACTTGTCTTGTGGTAATTGCTTAAAAATGCTCATACCGTTACTCCCGGTGGGTGTTGTTAGACTCGACTAAGGGTATCAATAGATGACTGGATAAACATCTCGAAATACACCTGACCAAAATCAATACCACATTAATACATACAAGTAACTACGAGTATAGCCGAGTGGTTAGGCGATCGGAATTCGAGTCAAGAAACCCGTGTTCGATCTCCCTGTTTTTTCAAAACTCATGTACGATTTATACCGTTGGTTTGGACATAAAGACGGCGACGGCCACCTGTAACAAAAAAATGTCTTCGGAGGAAGGCGTGTCGAAAGCAATTAACTGTCTAGACCTCTGTTTACCCCTGTGTTGGGAATGGGGTGAAGATGTTATTTAGTTATTTTACATTCATACATGCAACAGTTAACAAAAGCTTTGTAGTTAATAGTAGATGAAATTAAAAAGTAATATAACTACTTATTTTAAAGGTGATAATAGACTCCTTCGCCGCCTAGGACTCGTCTCTATCAGTAGCGCATACTTGTATATCCGTTGTGCGGTTTGTAAGGTATAGGCCAGTGTACTTACGGGCAATGAGGCATTCCATTTCAGATCTCGAGGGAGAGAACGCATTTGCAACTTTGTTCATACATTATATACATACATACTTAATGGCCTGGCAAGGCCCCAGCAGGAAGTAGACCTCTCCCATAAGAGAGGACTTGCCATAATAGCCACGATTATGGAACGGATTGGCGATCGCAGAGCCAGACACCTTGCATTTTTTGGTTACTGGTTATTGGTAGATGGTACTTATCATCAAGTTGGTTCTTAGCTCATTTTTAACCCTACCTTAATAATAGTTAAAATAAAAGCCAACAAATAATTATAATATTGCGACATAATTATATAAAAATGTTAACCTAAATTACGTTAATAAATGAGAATACCTATGTTACACAGTTTTATTTAAAAATGTAAATAAATAATAAATAAATAAATATCTTCACGCAATTCCCAATACAGGGGTAAACAGAGGTCTAGTTTAGACAATTAAGTCCCTTTGACCCACCTTCCACCGAAGATATTTTCGGGACAACGTGACAGGTGGTGAGCCCGTCGCCGCCTTTATGTCCAAGCCAACGATAAAATTCGTACATAAGTTTTTTGAAAAATTTATTGGTACGAGCCTGCCACTTGGGGATCGAACTCGGGTCTCTCGACTCGAAATTCCGACTACCGAACCACTCGGCTATCGTGACTTTTTATATCGTGACTAAAAATGTTGTTGCTAAATGCGACAATTTAAGGCTTTTTTTTCATATAAAACAGCATAGAAAATTTACTTTTAACTTACTATACAGCATTTCTCCGTTTGAACGCTAAAAGAGTTAGTTTTAAGTTATCACGAACGCTTCGAAATAAAGAGTTTCTTCGTTCATGTCCTGAATTCAGGAGTACGTGCCTAATATAGAAGCCGCTTTGAAACGTAATTTATCTTCTAGACGAAGTATATTCAGCAAGAATCTGTTGGCACTTAATTACTTGATGCACTTCCTCCATCATCTTTATGAGAAATCCTAGAGAATTAAGTATGATATAAATTATTAGGTTTCTGGATATATAGCTGTTTAAACGTCATTATTATCATTTTAGAATAATATAATGAATTTTAGAATGGTATCTAGACCACTGTTGAATATAGACCTCTCTCCAAAATTTAACCAAAGTTTAAATATATTTAGTCATTCTGTTTTATCAAGGCTATTCAATTTAAAAATAAAATGCAAATAATTAAAGAAGCCTAGGATTATTATGAAAAAAAAAATACAATTTTAAAATTATAGAATTGGAAAGGGCTGCGAACTGATGAGCCCTGAACGCGAACACCTATCCGAGCCCAAAAAATATATATATCTTCACGCAATTCCCAATACAGGGTAAACAGAGGTCTAGTTTAGACAATTAAGACCGTTTCACCCACCTTCCGCCGAAGATATTTTTCGGGACAACGTGACAGGTGGTGAGCCCGTCGCCGTCTTTATGTCCAAGCCAACGATAAAATTCGTACATAAGTTTTTTGAAAAATTTATTGGTACGAGCCTGCCACTTGGGGATCGAACTCGGGTCTCTCGACTCGAAATTCCGACTACCGAACCACTCGGCTATCGTGACTTTTTATATCGTGACTAAAAATGTTGTTGCTAAATGCGACAATTTAAGGCTTTTTTTTCATATAAAACAGCATAGAAAATTTACTTTTAACTTACTATACAGCATTTCTCCGTTTGAACGCTAAAAGAGTTAGTTTTAAGTTATCACGAACGCTTCGAAATAAAGAGTTTCTTCGTTCATGTCCTGAATTCAGGAGTACGTGTCTAATATAGAAGCCGCTTTGAAACGTAATTTATCTTCTAGACGAAGTATATTCAGCAAGAATCTGTTGGCACTTAATTACTTGATGCACTTCCTCCATCATCTTTATGAGAAATCCTAGAGAATTAAGTATGATATAAATTATTAGGTTTCTGGATATATAGCTGTTTAAACGTCATTATTATCATTTTAGAATAATATAATGAATTTTAGAATGGTATCTAGACCACTGTTGAATATAGACCTCTCTCCAAAATTTAACCAAAGTTTAAATATATTTAGTCATTCTGTTTTATCAAGGCTATTCAATTTAAAAATAAAATGCAAATAATTAAAGAAGCCTAGGATTATTATGAAAAAAAAAATACAATTTTAAAATTATAGAATTGGAAAGGGCTGCGAACTGATGAGCCCCGAACGCGAACACCTATCCGAGCCCAAAAAAAATATATATCTTCACGCAATTCCCAATACAGAGGTCTAGTCTAGACAATTAAGTCCCTTCGACCCACCTTCCGCCGAAGATATTTTTCGGGACAACGTGACAGGTGGTGAGCCCGTCGCCGTCTTTATGTTTGGCCAACGATATAATTCGTACATAAGTTTTTGAAAATCCCATTGGTACAAGCCTGCTACCTGGGGATCGAACTCGGGTATCTTGACTCGAAATTCCGACCACCCAACCACTCGGCTATCGTGACTTTTTATATCGTGACTAAAATGTTGTTGCTAAATGCGACAATTTAAGGCTTTTTTTTCATATAAAACAGCATAGAAAATTTACTTTAACTTACTATACAGCATTTCTCCGTTTGAACGCTAAAGAGTTAGTTTTAAGTTATCACGAACGCTTCGAAATAAAGAGTTTCTTCGTTCATGTCCTGAATTCAGGAGTACGTGCCTAATATAGAAGCCGCTTTGAAACGTAATTTATCTTCTAGACGAAGTATATTCAGCAAGAATCTGTTGGCACTTAATTACTTGATGCACTTCCTCCATCATCTTTATGAGAAATCCTAGAGAATTAAGTATGATATAAATTATTAGGTTTCTGGATATATAGCTGTTTAAACGTCATTATTATCATTTTAGAATAATATAATGAATTTTAGAATGGTATCTAGACCACTGTTGAATATAGACCTCTCTCCAAAATTTAACCAAAGTTTAAATATATTTAGTCATTCTGTTTTATCAAGGCTATTCAATTTAAAAATAAAATGCAAATAATTAAAGAAGCCTAGGATTATTATGAAAAAAAAAATACAATTTTAAAATTATAGAATTGGAAAGGGCTGCGAACTGATGAGCCCCGAACGCGAACACCTATCCGAGCCCAAAAAAAATATATATCTTCACGCAATTCCCAATACAGAGGTCTAGTCTAGACAATTAAGTCCCTTCGACCCACCTTCCGCCGAAGATATTTTTCGGGACAACGTGACAGGTGGTGAGCCCGTCGCCGTCTTTATGTTTGGCCAACGATATAATTCGTACATAAGTTTTTGAAAATCCCATTGGTACAAGCCTGCTACCTGGGGATCGAACTCGGGTATCTTGACTCGAAATTCCGACCACCCAACCACTCGGCTATCGTGACTTTTTTTTGTACTGTATGTAGCTAATTGTATTTTCAAGGCTTACCCATTACATGCATTATTATTACACCCGCAGAAAGAAAAGGAATGCTTCTTAAGCCGTAACCACACTTATAAAAATATTAGCCGTATTCTTATAAAAATGTTTTTATGAGTGTGTGTATTTTAATGACAATGTGAAATGTACAAGACCTAGGCTGACGCTCTTTTGACTTTTCACCATAGCTTATTTGAGATAATAAGACTGACAGTGAACTTTTTTACGTCAGTTTCGACGATACCAAGTCAACGATTTAAATCTAGAACACCCATTTTTAATATATTATCATTTATAATATTCATTTAAATAATTCCGCAGGCTGAACTCAAGGTGACTCGGAGGCCGGTCTTTAATATCTCGGCTCTAGTAGCGGAAATATTGCAATAAATAATTCTTTTTAATATAATATTTTTATCATTTAATAAATTCCTAAGGATCTTATAATGGTTTGAAGTGGAACATACTGAATAATAAATTGGATATCTGGCAGCTTGCGAGCGAGGACCTGTATTGTAATTATTTTTAATTATTCCCATGTCGCGTCGAAGCAATCTTGAATATTCATCCAATGAAGTGACGTTCCAATGTGGCACGTTCCTTAATTTATTATAATTTGTCTTGGGACAGTTTTAGCACACTTGATTATTCAAACAACGTATTATGTTTTAAATATTTCAGATATCTGCGCAACGCTTAAGATTGTTGTCTATGGTAAAGACTCCAGACCTTCCATTTTTTTAATTTTTCAAATTTTTTAATTTTTAAAATCGACAAAATGAATTAAGCTGTAATGAGACAAAGGGGTTTATGAAGAAATACATCAACGAGTACTAAAATGTGGTCGCTCCACACTTAATGAACTCTCTTCTCCTCTTTTTTTTCACAGATTTCACATGGCCGCGCAAGAACTGAACACCATTTTTTACTTAAATTTTTAATACTATAACATTACTATATTTTGTTGGAAACTGTGACAACGAGCAGAAACGAAATTCCACGAAAAAATATAATAGATGCCTCGTCGACTCTGGGAACTTAAGTACTTACATACTTATGTATGTAAGTACTTAAGTTCCCAGAGGCAGGCATCTAAAAGTCCGCAGGACATAGGCCTCCCCCGTAAGAGGAACAACCCACAATCGCCATGTTAAGCGATCTTGTAGAAATTGTTGAACCCCTTTTTATACTTTATATTAATGAAATATACATAAATAAACGGCAAGAAATAAAAATTATTACTTCATTAATGTGATCGTTACGTATATTAATAAAATTTATCAACACAAATATAGATTTGTATTATATTATTATATATGGATTTCAAAGTAAGCAAGTTGTTGTAAAACCCCATTTATACGAGCCTACCAGGGGACGTCTTTTGACTCGAATTCTGATCACCTAACCACTCTTCTATTGTTATTATTTGATATTTAATATATATTTCTCTATGTACATGTAGAGGTGCCATTAAGAATCTCATTCGTCAGATGGACGAGTTACTTTACTTTTTATAGTGGCCATAAACGCGAGCGTGGCCCAAGCAACAACATGCCTTGAATAAATAAACTGTGATCCTCCTGCGCCTTTTTATGTATGAACTAAGTACACGTCAAGGCAGAGCTTTTAAAAAGTATAAAAATTGTAAGAGTAATAAAAGTAGTCAGGTTCATGTAAGGTAGGCCGCGTCTCTTTCTTTTCTGTGGGTGTCGTAAGAGGCGACTAAGGAAGAAGATCTAAAAGAGTTTTATCTCGATGAATGCCTGCAATACGATATAAGCTTCGGTGCAAAGTAGGTCGAAAGGACTTTAGTGTCTAAACCTCTGACTACCCCAGTGCGGGAAACTGAGTATAGGCTGAACATAGGCCTCCAATAAAATTTCCACAAAGCATGGTCCTCATTCACCTGCATCCATCGTCTTCTTTAATTTTGCTAGTTACATAATCTGGTGGTAGTCGATCTATACTACTTCTGCCAAAATTACTTACTACAGCGCTTTACGGCTATGTCAGCTACCTTTTTTCTACTGTGGATAACTTCACTGCAGATTCTATCACACAGAGAAACATATATTGACAATACATTTACAAATAAAAAAAAATAAGTCACGATAGCGTAGTGGTTGGGTGGTCGGAATTTCAAGAGACCCGAATTCGATCCCTAGGTAACAGGCTCATACCAATGGGTTTTTAAAAAACTTTTGTACGAATTACATCGTTGGCTTAGACATAAAGACGGCGACGGGCTCACCACCTGTCACGTTGTACCGAAAATATCTTCGGTGGAAGGTCGGTCGAAGAGACTTAATTGCCTAGACTAGACCTCTGTCTACCCCTGTATTGGGAATTGCGTGAAGATTATTTTTTTTTGCTATACAAATACATAGACACACACACTTACATACATACATCTCAAACATTGCTCTGATCCAAAATTAAGCAGTTTCAACCCTTGTACTATGGGACCCGAAACTACGAAGACACCGCAAATGTATAAAAAGTGTTTTTTCT
The DNA here is from genome assembly GCA_029286605.1 of Sericinus montela. NCBI lineage: Eukaryota > Metazoa > Arthropoda > Insecta > Lepidoptera > Papilionidae > Sericinus > Sericinus montela. Next base: position 974,968 of record JAGSMR010000069.1, on the reverse strand, counting down.
GAACTTGATGTGTCCGGGAATCGAACCCGGGGTGGCGGCGATACCTTGAAATCCGGTATGTACGCCACTCGTCCACGAAGGTCGCCATTGGTTTGCCTATATAGATTAAGAATAATTAATCTTTAAATTAAATCACGTTAGTTTTACACCATATGTTAGTTATGTACCCTATATTACCATTATTATAGTTAAAAATATGATTCAATTTCATCTACCTAGAAATACTCTTTTGCTCGTCTATATCTTCCCGGATATTACTTGACTGATTCAATCCGGATATAAATCAGACTCAGCCCGAACACCATTTTCTCCCGCCACTATTTTACTTATATTTTATCGTTAAATCCCCTACAATTCATTCTTGCACAGGCTTAGCTAAAGGTTTCATTGAATCTCTTGATTTATTTATAGGATTTCTCAAATTAAATAAAATGCTTACTTATTTTCAAATTACTTAAATGCTAGCTTTAAATTATAGTATAAGCATTATGACTTTGAACCTTAATTGTTTTTTTTTTAATTTCTTAAAAATAAAGAAGAAAAAAGAATAAACAAAAATAGAATAAAGATTAAACAAAATAGAATTGTTCATAAACAACCTTTTAGTTTATTTAATCTTTTAGTTTATTGATGGGTTATTAAAGTCATTATCTAAAATCTCGTAACAGAAAAAGTAAAGATATAAAAAAAAGAAAAAAGGGATGATAGTTTTTTTACTATTATATTATTTTGTTGTTATGTTATTCGTTATAGTTTTATTTGAAAGTAGTTTAAAACATTTGTTTTTTACTCAATTAACTCAAAGTAATTTACAAATAAACTAAACAATTTCATAATATACTTCACTTTGTATTCTTGGTTTCCATTTACCGCCATTAATTAAAAAGACGCAGTGCATCAGCAACTGCATTGTGCCAAGAGATTACTCCAACGTCCGGGTCGACGTGCCCTTTATCTGCTTTCACCCGGGTCGGTCGCCGGATGACCGCATTATGCCCCGATTCACCCGTGTTTTACCTGATCAATCCGGATATATATCGTAAAGTGATTTCGGTATGCTTAATACGTCTATAGTTAAAAGAAATTGCGACATCGCAAATTTTTTTCATGTTGTAAGGTTATTTTATTCGTAATCTAAGGTTTTAGGATAATTTTTGCGATATATTTTTATTTTTGGGAGATGATTTGTTGATGATTTTTTTTAATTTACTCATTAAATTGTACGGACGTAACTCATTCGTGGGGTAGACAAGATTCTATGTGACGAGAAGCTAGGTGGGCACCAATTAAGGTATTGAATCTACCACTAATCTGTAGATAAGAATATCGCGAGGAAAAACAGGAAAACTGTATTATTTAATTGCAACGTTAGGTTACAATTAATCCTACTATAACGAGGCAGGCTAGAGACATTTTTAGACCGCTCTTTTACCATTTTTAAACTTTCTTTCGAACATATCTTCGTAGGTTCAGTCTGGCAGAAGCTCATTACTATCGAGTTTTAGAAAAATCGCCAAAGAAAAAGAGAAAAACTGCAATATTCATATTTTTAATTCTACGTGAATTTTACAACTGAAGCGTTGTTACGTTTTCCGCCGACAGTGCTCAGCTCAGGGAACTGCAATTATTAGATTTGAAACGCCTTCGCGTAAAGTGAAAATGTTTAAAGTCAACATTATCTTACTGAGTGGCTTAAACTGCAATGCTCTTTGATATTAAGTGCTTTCAGATTAAGCTTCCTCAGTGCAGAAAATATTTTAGATATTTTTCTCGCTCAAATTTATATATTAAGTTTACATTACTAATTTTTAACAGATCAGGTAACGTTTTAAGACATAATAAATAATAAGGCATGGTATAATCACGATAATATCATGCGTATTATTCGTAAATATAAGAAGAAGAGGAGCGATATGACTTCAGTTACTTAGAGATTATGAACTCTACAAAAGTGACACGAAGTCAACACTGTATCTATATGCGATAAAACATCACACATCGCATTTTGAAATAGAATAAAATAGACGAAATTTTGATTCAGCACAAGTTTTGCGAAGATTTTAATAAGATGCGATTCCCAGACGGATCGATGTAGAATAAAACTTTTTTATATTGCCTCAGGTCTGGGTGTTTGTGGTAACTTCGTTGTTTCTGATTCCATAACATAACATAAGTGCTCTTATTGCTTACTATGGGATCAGAGCAATGATATGTTGGCCATATTTATATATTCATTTTACAGCTACACAAAAGCGAAACTTTTTTATGTGTCAACGCAAAAAAACTAACCAATTTGAATTGATCCCAATGTAAACACAATTTAAGTATAAGGTTGAAATCGTCATAGACAATATTTTAACATGCGAGATAGACATAGAGATAGACATAAAGCTAAGAGATTTTATTTTATGACGTAGTAAACGTATAATTATAGATTATGTTTTTTGATTATTGATAGTTTTCCATTATCGTCTCTGTGCTTTATATATTTAGAAGCGAATTTAGTTCATATAGTACACACGTTCATTACGCAACCGGTGTGTTAGTATAGGATCTCACCCGTGTTGTGTTAGGCAGTACAGGCAGTGGAAATTTGATTATAATCAAAGCGGACTTAGTGGAGCGTTTGTTTAAATTTGGTTTCATCAGTTAGTATGCACAATGTTATGGCGCGATACAAATTCTGTTTATGTTTTCTAAATTAAATTTATTTTATGTAGCTGCTTTGTAAGGGGGTTTATATCTCTTGCTCTAAATGATAAATAAATGAGTATGATAAAAACTTTATGATTTTAAATAAAATGTTATAAATTATTTGAAAGTTAATAATACTAGACGTGGGTTATTACTAAGAATGTTAATTCTTAGCTATAACAAGGCGTTGCCCTTTCGATAGACTGTGTCATAAAAAGCCTAGAAAATTGCAGTGGCTACACATAGGTTGAAAGATAAGCATCTCGAAAATAGCAGACTAAAATTAAGGAGATATTTACCGGGAAGAAGCCCCAAAGGTGCCAGGCGTCTTGGACTGAGAGTACCAATCCCCTCGGGCAAATATTTTTTACCATTCAGCCACAACTACCATTCCGCATAAATTATGACGTTACCGGTGGCGTGACAAACTTGACAAATGTACCACCATGGTAGAGAACTCTTTCGTGTGTACGTTGTTGTATGAAACATATCAGAGTTACCTGGTCGGTGGCACGATTAACGGCGGCACGACAAAGAAAACAAATTTATGAAGTTTTATCTAACATGCTGACGTTATTGGCTGTACGAATTGCTTTGCGGCCGGCGGTGCGGAAAGGAAACAAAAATATGACATCGTATAAAACATGCCACAGCTACCGGTGCGGTGGCAAGATTAGCGGCAGCGCGACAAAGAAAACAAATATACGAAGTAAAATATGCTGAAGCTACCGGGATGGGAACTACTCGGCCGGGGGGCGGTAAAGGTAAAATGTACAACATTGTATGAAACATGCTAACAGCTACCGGTGCATTGGCGTAGTTAGCGGCGGTATGAGAAATAAATTTACGACTTGTCGAGCGTGTTACCGCGCACCGCACCGCTCTTAGCTGTGGCTGAGCCTTGTGACTTTGATGGGGATTTTAATCCAGGATGTGAAGATGAATGGCAACGCTCAATGATCAGCTTTCTTTGTCCAATGAGTATGATCAAGTCTTAGATATGTATGCCGATTTATGCCATATGCATCAATTCTTTAAGTATGTTTGCACTAAGTTTGCTACTTTGACTTATTTTGGAATTCAGATTCGAGAAATTTGAATGGATACTACATATTTATTCGGTCGACAAAACATAGCATCTTTAAAACCCTTTTAACAATCCTGATTACAATGGCTATTGCAATAGTATTCATCATGTATTCATAGTAAATAAGTGACACGAGAGCTGGTTATTTTATTTCTTCATTCTTTTTTTGTAAAATATGCTTTACAAGGGGTGGACTTAATGCCTCGTGTCTTTGGGGTTTTCTCGCTCAACGGTGTAGTCTAACCATTCCACGTGAAAATATACGCAGCATTCTTGGTACCATGCCTTGTCACTGCTACTACTACAAATCTACATTATTTGGAAAGACTTGCTTGCAATTGCATAAAATAAAAGATTTTCCTTGCCTTGGCAAGGAAAATCTTTTATTTTATGACGTCATTACTTCTGAAATAATTATCTAGCCTAACCACATTTTTATTAATAGCATTAATTTAAAACAGTCCGGTATTCCGATAATTTGAGATCGACTGAAACGAACACACGAACGCCATTTGTAAATTAATTCGTGTCGAATTCTCTCGATACAATCGCTCTGTCCACGTGCCGGTTGTCGAAGCCGCAATTACATTAGAACTCGGTTCATTACGCTCCAACGCCATCGATGGCCATAGTGAGCGCGTAGAGAGGACTTCCAACACTAACCGTGCAACTCGTTGTAGGAGCTTCGACTGAAATTACGCTCAATTCAAAAGCTGTAGCGATTTCAAAAGTCTTTACGCTTATTCCCAACATCGGTAGAGGTTGGCCTGTGCCTTGTAGGATCCTACGACAAGTGTATAGTATACATATAAAGATAAATATTTACATATACATCCATGACGAGTAGAAACACAGGCAAAACTCGAGCAAAAAGAAGGCATGGAACTGGAGTATCGGGTCGTCGATGGGGTCGTATCAAAGAGTTTTTTTCAAACCTCTGTACGATTTATATCGTTGACTTATACATGTAGACAGCAACACGTGGTCTCAAAAAGGCTTCGGTGAAAGGTGGCTCAATTGGACTTGGATCTCTGTCTACCAAAGTATTGAAAAAAGTTGTCGCTACCTTAAAAACCGGTGTTTATGCCACCCATCCACGGAGGTCATCATTTAAAGTAATCATTTTATAGTATAATAAAAGTCTGATTTTATTTGGGATAGTAAAATACGCTTCTCGCTTATATTGGCGCTATGTACCAACTGTGTTAATAAAAGTATACGCTGTTTCAAATGTATTCTAGTATTTTACGAATTTAGGTATATGGCGTTATGTCTGCCGTATTTCGTAAAATATTTTTCGTTAGTAGAAATAAATTTAATAAAAGAATAATGAAATATTTATTTTGTTTGTTTTTATTGTTATATCAATAACATTGTGCTGAAGTTCGGGTTTTTTAGTATGAATAAGAGATTTATGTATCGATTTGAGTGTTTTTGAAAATCTCGAATTCTGACAACTAAAATAGGAAAAAAATTAAATAAATAAATAAATACATATCTTCGCCCAATTCCCAACACAGGGGTAGACAGAGGTCTAAGTAGACAATTAAGTCCCCTTGACCCACCTTCAACTGAAGACATTTTCGGGACAACGTGGTAGGTGGTGAGCTCGTCGCCGTCTTAATGTCCAAGCCAACGATATAATTCGTATATAAGTTTTAAATAACTACTTTTAAATAACTAACTTTTTAAATTAAAAAATGCGAAAAAATCTGAAAATCGTTTTATTTAAAATGTGTAGTATTCGCGTAAATACTAGAAATCATTATCGTATATAAGTTTTTGAAAAACCCTTTGGTACGAGCCTGCCACCTGGGGATCGAACTCGGCTCCTTTGACTCGAAATTCCGACCACCCAACCTCTCGGCTATCGTGACTTTAAAATAGCAAATAAAGAAATATAATAAATAAATAAATAAGTATCTTCACGCAATTCCCAATACTTCTCTTCAATTCTCAATTCTTCTTTCCTTCCGTGAGTGTCGTAATAAGTAAATTATATACATAATATGTATTAATAAATAAATAAATAAATATCTTCACGCAATTCTCAATACAGGGCTAGAGAAAGGTCAAGCCTAGACAATTAAGTCCCTTTGACCCACCTTCCACCGAAAATATTTTCGGGACAACGTGACAGGTGGTGAGCCCGTCGCCGCCCTTATGTCCAAGCGTCCGCCCAAAAAACTTATTCATCGTTGGACATTTGGACATAACAAATGTCCAACGATGAATAAGTTTTTTGAAAAACTCATTGGTTTTTCACTGCCACCTGGGGATCGAACTCGGGTCCCTCGACTCGAAATTCCGACCACCCAACAACTCGGCTATCGAGACTTCTTATAAAGAAGAAAGATAAAGGTGTTACAATACACCTATACATTATTCACAAAAAAGTTGATCGGAATTCTAATTCGATTCTAAAGAGGGACGCTGGTGCTAATGAATGTTTCGACACTTACGATTTATATACTGAGTTCGGATGTAAGACGACAACAGGCTCAACACCTGCCTCGTTTTCTTAAATGAACTACGGTGAAATATGGTTAGAAAGCACTCTGACCATCACTCCATTAATGGGATTACAGTCGTAAGCTTGATATATACCAAAATCGAATAATTAATTTTAAAGGAGACAAACGTAAAACGAAACGAATTAAATATATTTAGGAAATCATTGATTTATTTATAACAGAATATTAATGCTGTTATACTTATAATAGAATGCTATTATTAATATTTAGAATCATACTTTGCATTTCTATTTCAATTAGGTCTGTGAAATATTGAACTGGCATATTGTAATGGATGAATGTCTGGTGAACTGTGTTAATGAATTGGCATAAATTATGATAACATTAGTGCAGCGGAGATATTTTTGGGTCAACGTGACAGGTGATGAGCCCGTCGCCGTCTTTGTGTCCAAGCCAACGATATAAATCGTACATAAGTTTTTGAAAAAACCCATTGGTCGAGCCTCGGGATCGAACTCGGGTCTCTTGACTCGAATACCGATCACCCAACCACTCGGCTGTCACGACATCTTTTTATGATGATCATGATTTATATCTAAACTAAATAGCATTACATTGAGTTCAAACAGTTCATTACTAAGGCCTGTTTAAATATATTGTCAGGAGTTCGAAGTTGTATTATACTAAGAAAGGCTTTGCGTATGTCAAATTTTGACGTCTTCGTAGGTCTCTTGATAACAGCGACAGAAAGACTCATGTAATAAAATCCTTAAATTAAATGTGTACGTTAGTAATTTTATATTGCTTCGAATTCATCCTACTTACACATGTTACAGCTTACGCTTTAACGTAACGTTCTAAAATATCTTCTACGTTAAAAATCAAACTAAATCCACGTTTACAACGCGTCAATTCTTTTGAAATCTATACGACAAAAAAAATCGCAGAGGTAATTCCCAGTTACCCGGCGATATTTGAAAAATTCATAAAAACCATTCAATATTGGCTTCGCGATGTCTCTGAATCTTTTTTTTCACGTTTTAGTAATCAAAGCTCGTGTCAAACGGCAAAAAGTCCCCAAAGAGTTGTCGGGAGATAAATGGCCGCGTCAGTTCGGATCAGCCGGTCTCTAAGATGAAACAGGCAAAGGCGAAGCGGAAGGCTATTGTATCAATAGAACATTAAATATATCATTTGAGCTTTTCGATCTCTTCCTTTGTTTCTATGAGAAAATCGTTTTGGAAATCATCGCTTTGATTATCTCATGAAAGTTATTAAAGACTAAGCGTATTATTTATGGAATATACTGAGTATTTAAATATTAATAATTATATAAATAATGGATTGACTGAAGACCTTCGTGGTCGAGTGGTGTATACGCCGAGTTCGATTCCCGAACGTCAATATAGAAAATTTATTTTATCTTTATTATATCGGGTTTAGGTGTTTGCAGTATCACCGTTGTTTTTGCATAACACAAATGCAATAGCTACTTACTTTATGATCAGAGCAATGTATGTGATGTTGGCACTATGTGTTTATTTATTACTTATAAAAAATACCTTTACCATACAAGTGAAAGTAACTTTGCTGGATAGAAATATCCAGCAAAGTTACTAAAGTCAGAAATGAATAGAATCGGTGTAAGAACGTACCACCCACTTTCTTCCCGTGGACATCGTAAGAGTCGACTAAGGGAAAAGCATTCAGCTCCCAACAGAGCGCAGGATAACCGATGAATGATAATGGGGAGCCACTTAGTCGTGGTTGACTTTGTCTCGGCTCGGTTTAGCAACTGGATAACTCTCCATTATTTTCCTTTGTTATGCGTGTTAAATTAATTATTGTAAATAATAATATATTAACTTCGAATATAACTAAATAATTTGCTTCACTAGAACCTGAAACTTAAACTTGAAACTCACCAGAAGCCACACTATCCACTTTCTCCATCGTCAACTAATCAAAGCGAATCGTATTCCCGAAACTCGAGGGGTTTATTGGTAGCTACAAAAGAATAATGACATTGTTTGTTTATAGTTTATCGGATTAACAACAAGAAGAACTAATAAAACAATGTTATAAGATTTAAAATGTTCAAAAGGCTTTCTTCAACAAAGTTTACCAAACAGTTCCTGATAGCGTCAATTCGCTTCTTATTTTCGTGACCTTAAAGCTAAAGTTTCTAGTAAGGTATTCCTAAATCAATTTAGTGGATTACGACGTTCTCTGTTGTCTTCGTGGAGGCTTCCTCAGGTTCATCTCGTTAAAACTTTGCATCAGTTCCTTAATGACCTCCCAAATAGTAAAGGGAAACTTCTAAAGAGGTTTCTAGAATTATTCGGATACTGTCACCCGCCCTCCGGATTAGGTTAACTTTAAACGTGTCGTAGAATTCATTTCATGAGTTTCGTAAAAGTAAAGACGGGACTTAGGTCCGCATTTTCGTTGGATAAGCTTTTCTGAAATTGTTAAGTTCTTAAGACGAAAGATGCGATCGTACTTTGTTAAATAGATTAAAGCATGTACTTTGCGAGTGTAGGAACTTGATTAAATGCATATATAGTTGCCTTAATCCTTACACATACATACATTTTCATAACGGCCTGTAGAAGTCAAGGCCTCTCCCATAAGGGAGGGCTAGTCATACTCGCCTCGCATGGCGGGGGAAAGGGAATCGCAAGGAGCAAGGTGCAGCCGCTACTGCTCGTCATGGGTGTCATATTTTTCGGAAGACGGTTATCGCACTATCTGTTGGTAGCAATAACATTTTGAAAGCTTTTATCTTGATCATCATTACGGGAAGAAAAATGTGGTATATTCATAAGACGCAGGCAAGCACACATCCATTAATACGAGCATGTTTTTCCTTTTTAACATACTTTATCTTAACACATCTAACTGAGCAAGCGCATTTGGTTTAAAAAGTAGAGAATGATATTCGCAAAATATGTATTATAAGGAGGAATATGCGATCAAAAGCAAATAGGAAGACATGGACACATGTATCCCGTCATGCTAGCCAAACTTGGAATTATTGAATCAAAATTTATATATCGAATAAAAACCAAAATTAGATCATGTCAAGAACGTATGGAGAGGAGGAGAAAAAATTCCCTAAAAAATATTTTTTTATCGTTTAATTTATTTATTATATCTATTACGCAGTTTTAAAGACCTTTGTATAAAATATATATAAAATACTTGAGTTTTAGGATGTATTTAGTATAAGGCCGGTATTTCAATCTTTTCTTTATTTTATACGTGGCATAAAATGGCAACTAATAACTGGCGTAATATAATTTGAATTGGCGAATTAATTAAGCAACTGAAATCCGTCTGTTCACTGCAATTGAAGTAATGAGCCGACTTCACCATTTGTAGACATTCTAGCAAACGACCAATTCGTCGCTTTGTTTGCTCTAGAGCCACTATGTAGCACAACAGCACTCGATCCGATTTCGCCGTTTCTGTCGTGTTTAATAGGAAAACTTTTCTCATTTATTTGCATAAATATTGCGCTAATTATGTTTTGTTGCGCGGTTGGCAGCGAAGTAAATAGTGATTTATGAACATAGAAGATTGTGAGAAATGTTTTTTACATTTTACGAAAAACTGCAGATTTTGCTGCAACTTTGACGTAACAGTGACTACGTATCAACATACAATATACATAACAATATACAATCCGCTTGCCGGCGTACCGATTTTGGCAAATTCATTATACGGGGAACCTCTACCTGTGTCCTGTTCATAAATGTCATGCCTTTTTTTCGTGGTAGGCAGAGTCCAAAACCTACCACATGATATAATTTTGATTTCCTTTTGATTTCCCTTCTTATAATGTCACCAAATCTTTAATTCAGTGTCATCAAACCTTATTTATTCAGAAAGTCCTGAATATAATATTTGCGGACCTTTCACCTTGGCCTTGTCACCTTATCCTTTAAACACAGTTCCTTTCTTGGTCGTTTTGTATTTTCTTTTATCTAAATTAAAGAGCAGATGAAAATTCTTCTATCTGTTCTCTATGGCAATCCCGTCACGGATTGTGCGTGAAGATAAACATAAATTTTTCTTTTTCTTTTATTTTTCTTGCCTTTAAAACAACCCATTTATAATAAGGGGCATTATTAATAATAAGGGGTAGACAGAGGTCTAGTCTAGACATTTAAGTCCCTTCGACCCACCTTCCACCGAAGATATTTTCGGGACAACGTTATAGGTGGTGAGCCCGTCGCCGTCTTTATGTATAATTCGTACATAAGTTTTAGAAAAAGCCATTGGTACGGCCACTTGAGGATCGAACTCGGGTCTCTTGACTCGAAATTCCGACCACCCAACTACTCGGCTATCGTGTCTACTAATATACTATATCATATCAAAAACAACGGAAAGTGTTCTAAAAATTTTTCAGTATCAGTAAAATTCTATTAACACACATCGAGTTTTAGAACTACTCTCCTCGCTCTCATTAAGGCGCCACTTTCCAACTTCCGAGTTATCTGAAGTGGCGTGGCCCTGGCACACTGCCTCGTTTCCACTAAAGACCTTAAAATACATACGTGTTCCTACATGCTGGAGCGTAACTTGTTATTTTCTGTACGTATATGTGCACCTCAAGGGCAACGCGGCAAAGGTTAGGGAAATATAAGGTGACTTTTTGAAAATTCTTTTGCACCAAATGTGTTTTTATATCGTTCAATAATATTTATTTCTTTTCTTCTGACAAAAACGAGGTACAAGGGTATAAGCTTAATGAGTATTTCTGTCTACCTGTTAATTCTGTCTGTCGATATATCTCTCGTCTGTGGTATTGTAGCTACCAAACGGATGAACCAATTTTTGTTTCAAAAGAAGGGTGACTCCAAGGAGACCGCTCTTAACTATCTATCAAGTAATTTCTAGTTGAAATTTTGTATTCCTTCACAATTTTTCTATACTTTTTTATAAAAAAAAAATATCTTCACGCAATTCCCAATACGGGGGTAGACAGACAATTAAGTCCCTTTGACCCACCTTCCACCGAAGATATTTTCGGGACAACGTGACAGGTGGTGAGCCCGTCGCCGCCTTTATGTCCAAGCCAACGATGAAATTCGTACATAAGTTTTAGAAAAAGCCATTGGTACTGCCACCTGCGGATCAAACTCGGGTCTCTCGACTCGAAATTCCGACCACCCAACTACTCGGCTATCGTGTCTACTAATATACTATATCATATCAAAAACAACGGAAAGTGTTCTAAAAATTTTTCAGTATCAGTAAAATTCTATTAACACACATCGAGTTTTAGAACTACTCTCCTCGCTCTCATTAAGGCGCCACTTTCCAACTTCCGAGTTATCTGAAGTGGCGTGGCCCTGGCACACTGCCTCGTTTCCACTAAAGACCTTAAAATACATACGTGTTCCTACATGCTGGAGCGTAACTTGTTATTTTCTGTACGTATATGTGCACCTCAAGGGCAACGCGGCAAAGGTTAGGGAAATATAAGGTGACTTTTTGAAAATTCTTTTGCACCAAATGTGTTTTTATATCGTTCAATAATATTTATTTCTTTTCTTCTGACAAAAACGAGGTACAAGGGTATAAGCTTAATGAGTATTTCTGTCTACCTGTTAATTCTGTCTGTCGATATATCTCTCGTCTGTGGTATTGTAGCTACCAAACGGATGAACCAATTTTTGTTTCATAAGAAGGGTGACTCCAAGGAGACCGCTCTTAACTATCTATCAAGTAATTTCTAGTTGAAATTTTGTATTCCTTCACAATTTTTCTATACTTTTTTATAAAAAAAAAAAATCTTCACGCAATTCCCAATACGGGGGTAGACAGACAATTAAGTCCCTTTGACCCACCTTCCACCGAAGATATTTTCGGGACAACGTGACAGGTGGTGAGCCCGTCGCCGCCTTTATGTCCAAGCCAACGATGAAATTCGTACATAAGTTTTTGAAAAACTCATTGGTACTGCCACCTGCGGATCAAACTCGGGTCTCTCGACTCGAAATTCCGACCACCCAACAACTTGGCTATCGTGACTTCAATAGTTTTTTGATTGCTGATTTTATTTTCTAATTTTTTAAGCTTAAAATATGCGATAAATGTAAACACACGCACACGTAGTTAACGTATGCGTCTTTTACAATTATTATTTTTTTGAGTATAAAAAATACCTGTTCATTGTATAACAAAGAACAAGGCTTAAAATGTTAGTTCATAATTTCGTATACAAAATAACCTCATTACGACTAGAAAGTGAGTTGACAACAGACCTTAAAAAAAGATTCAGCTACAAAGGATACGTTTTATTAAATATAATTAGGCTTTACAAAGAACGGTCTGGTGTTTTATTTCAACAATTAAGCTATTAAGGTGCTACTTGCTCGTTAATTAAATATTTTGTAAGGAAAGGGTAATGTGATTAAGATTGTGTTCATTAAAGAGACGCCTCGGTGACGCCCGGAGGCTTCGCGGCACGTGGCATAAGTGATGAGAGACTGTGGTAGGTTTTGTTACATAAATAATTTTGTCACGGTTCGGGAATTGTTTGGGGGTTCGAATCCCGGCCGTATCAGTTGAAGTTTTAAAACATTTTTTCTCTTTAATTTTACAACAAAAAGTTTAGCATAATTTACATGCATTAAAATCAATAAAAAATTAGATAAATAAATTGGATCCTATTTTAATGATTTTTTTAATGAAATTAGTACAAAAAACCAGCTAATAACCCACCTGATGGTAGGTGATTACTGCAGCCCGTCCTGGGTAGAGAAGGAGTCTATCGCCTACTAAAAAAGTCCTTTACTATTTTCATAGGCCTTGTATTTCTAGGACAAATAAAATTCTAAATCTGTTAGTCGTATTAATTGATGCTCTCTCTCTATATATACATAGCAATTTAGTAGTAGTTTCCTGTATATTACGTATATATTTTCTCGTAAAATATTACAATGAAGATTTTTAGTATAAGACATATTCATATTAATCTTTGGTATTAAAGTATATACACATACAGTATACATAAATCTTTTAAAGCTGTACGATGTATGAGAGCGTCGCCTGTCACCTATTTGTTATACCAACGACCTTTTTTCCAAGCTTATCTCAAGGACACTTCTGCTGCCTTCCTGCTTCCGAGTTTATCTTTACTTGAAGCGGTTGCTACTTTGTTACTTTTAAAGTTCCCGAAGAATTCTAATACGATGGCTTCTCTTAACATTTTCTGATTGAAGAAAGATTTATTTCATAAAATATTCTGTGTGTCAAGATCATCTGGAACGTGAAAATACATAAATTTCGTTCGAGATTATAGAATAGAGATTGAAAATAAGAAAACAGATAAAGGAAAACATCAACTTTGTAAAGCACATTTACGAGTAACTGATTTTATCAGTTTTACTTTTATAAAAATTAATTTTGGTAACATGTGGTTAACAAAGCCGTGTTTTTATTAAAAATGTATGAAAAATTAACGAAATGCACGTATATTAAGCAATTAAATTAATAAAATATCGGGGAGGGATTATTGGTATGATGTCTACCAGTACAAAATAACTCCAATTACAATATTTACAAACGATATCAAATGAAAACAATATTTAAAAAAATGTTAAAAAGTGTTTTCCATTGTCAACTTTCTATAATATCATCTATATTTTATTGCAAATATGTAATATAATATTTTATTGCAAATTATATATGGCGTAGCGATTATGGATTATATTATTATTTATTCACTTCCCACATTGGAAGGGACTATGCTCTTTTTGGACCTTTAATGATGATAATTCTTACTTACTTACGTATCTTCACGCACAATGCCTAACGGGGTAGCCAGAGAGAATAGATCGCCATGTACCTCTTACTCTTCTTCAAAATTACTCGGCCTATATTATTAATTAGCTATTTTTATGATTATTTTCCATATATTTGTCATTAGAATAACTATAAACTTTCACTTTAGTTTAATTTTTTATCCTTGAAACATAGTATATATTACTTACCGTACTTGGTCACGCAAAAACGCACCCGTAATTGTAACGATAAACGCGTGAATTACGTAAATTGAAGGCGATTCCATTACAAACAATGTGACCATTTACATAAATGATGCCCTTAGTTTGATAATTCTTAATGCTTTTAAAAAGGAAAGTACCTTTTTATTTATTAAAGTGAAAATAGTAAAGAAAAAGAAAATATTAATTTAGCATTAATACATAATTAGACAATCATGAATCTTTGCATTAAATGTCTTTTTTTGTCTCTAAGCGTGTCTATATATTGTATAACTTAAACGTAACTTAATTTATTTACCTGTATATTTTGCCCATACTACACGTCACTGGCGTGTAGCTCACGTAGGCACAATATCACCGACGTCTCTTCCTTCCGTGAGAGATACTTATCTCGCTCCGGCACCTACGTTAGCTTATGTTCATTATTTAAATTGGACGCTGTTAAGATTTAACTAAGCGTGATGAGAATCCATTAGGCCTGTTTTGGACATTTTGGCGTGTTCAAATGTCTTTAATAGACTATGCGTAGAAGGTTTCTTTGCCGAAATATTATTAGCGCCTCTGCAGCTCACGAGCTGCAGAAGAATTAGCATAGTGAAAAAAGCTTGAGTAAAAGTATGAACTGCTTAAATGACCAGGCTAAAAATTTAACCTAAATTCGGCGATCGCAGTACCATACCATACGCTCCTCAGACGCTGCTGCCCGTTTTCGGTCTGATTATTTTGATCTGACATTTTAGAGATGATTATCCCGCCATCTATCGGTTGCCATAATGATATTCAAGGCCGTTTCCCTCAGTCGCCTCTTACGACACCTACGGGAAGAAAGGGGGTGGCAATAAAATGTTATATAGCTAATTAAAACAAATACCCGTATACGTGTACTTTAATAATATACGGTAGAATATAATGAAAACGTGATTCACTGCGAAGTTAAGTCTTCTAAACATTAAATCCTGTGCGATATACCTCTCCAGTTTCATTGTTAGAGCTTAACTTGGCAAGGGTTATGCCTTTTATAGCTGTTTGTGGAATTAGGAGCAGTGTTTTAAACAATATACTTTAAATGAAAACTGTTTCAGACAAAGGCTTTTAAAAATAAGGTCGAGGTCGGTAATGCGGCTTTGCTTATCATGACAGTTTGATGGGAGTTTGTTATTTAATTGAATCGGCTTATGTTGTATACTTATTTTACTGCTTTTCTTGAGATCTAAATAAAAATTACTTAAAAAATAAATAAATAAGTACATAGATACAGAGACAGCATTACCAACGTTACTCTGATCGTTAATTAAGTAACTAAGATTGCCTTTCTCAGTATGGGAAATTGCGGGAAGCTAAAAAAGTACATTTTAGAGAAATCTAGATCATTTTATGTTCACTGTTTAATGGCGCAAATTTAATCGGATTATTTTAGCGACGGATGTTGAAAGTAACTGTTAGTCGGAGCTCAGAAAAATTTTGATCAAAACAATACCGTCGGGGACGGTAAATATTTAAATAGCTTGATGGTATTAATTTTTCATTTTACCTTTACAGAGCTATTTAACGTTCCTTTCAACTTGCCTGCTTAATTCTATTTTACTACAATTTGGGTTAACAAAATGTTAGGATAAAAAATTCGTCAAAAAAACATTTGCTTGTATATTTATTTAAAAGTTTCAAAGGAATCCCTGAAATATTTAGTAAACACGTTATTATTATCACATTCACGCGTCGTCCCTAAGAGAGGACAGATTTTGAAGTTTTGACCAACAGTTTTATTTACAATTTTTTTTATATCGTTGCTTGACAATTTATATAAAAAAAATAAGTACAAGTATTTGAAGGTACAGGCTTAATATATGTATGCAGATTTAATAAAGAAGTGCTTTCCTGGCGGGTAATTAGGGACAGAAGAGAATACTAGCCTTTTATTTTTTTCATTTACACACATTTCCCAAAAATTGGAGCAGTCTTTTCGAGCGCCATTTTATCGGAGCTTATTTAGGATATAGTAGGCATTAAGGCTCTCCCGCTCGGAGCAAACGATAAAGATCATACTTAAATTTAAAAATAATTCAATGATACTGTTCTGGGCGCTACACTCAAGTCTTCTGAGTCGAATTCCGATTCCGAAACACGTGGTTATCGGGGGTTAAATATATTTTTTAATAATTATTCTAATGATTGTATTTAAACAGTCTTGTATTAGCCAAACAACTTTATAGCCATAATTTATTCATTATACCAGACTGGAAGTCGTAGCGTGTAACAGAGAAGGATCTAGAGATCAATAAATGGCGGAAAGCCATTTTCCTCGTCTGAATCTCTACGGACGAGTGATGTGGAGTAGTAAAATACGTTGGTATCTATACTGTGCTAGAGTATTCGTTTATCCTGTCCAATGGTACGGGAAAAGCGTTATAAGTACCAGCCAATGTTAACTTTTGATTGTTTATAATAAGTCACATACTGACATAGTTTACGTATATAATCTCACAACCTCTAGGAAGCATGTTTGACTTCATCTTTGTTGATATAGTTAATAAAAAAAACGTAGGTAAAAGTTGTAAATGTGTCTTATATCGATAAAATTTTTTTTTATTGAGAAATAGGCCTGTATACAGTTGACGAATCATACGCGTTGCACGTACAGAACGTCAACAAAACTCTTACAGTTTATTCACTAAAGTACGTCAAAATATATGAAACGACAAATTGTAAATTATTACCTTTCTGTATCAGGCCACTCGGATTTGTTCGCATCATTTTACAGCGCTTCCATAAAGCGTGGTTGAATAAAACAGTGGGGCTATTTGCTGTCACTCTCGGTCGTATCAAACGACTGTTTTTACGTACTGTCCTGTATGAACCGACACTTATATCACTCCCAGTACTGTCATTGTAAATCACTTATAATTGTGCACACTGCGGCGTCGGAGTAATGGTTTCATTTATAGCTTTTTGGCGGTCCTGAATATAGTTTGTTTATAGATTTGTGATAATATCGACTGCAGTTCTCTTCACAGATTGTGATTTGATGATGAATTATTTCTTTTGGCAAATGTAACTAGATCGATAACTCTTGAAAGTAAAAAAAAGTAAAAAAATAATGTGCTGTTCTAAATATGGTGTGTCGTAAATATCATGCTTGGCAGGCGACAACCGCAGTACAATATGTATTTAGAAGGATCTTTGCCAATAAAGAGGTACGCAATTCCCAATACAGGGGTAGACAGAGGTCTAGTCTAGACTAGAGGTCTAGTCAATTAAGACCCTTTGATCCACCTTCCACCGACATTCCATTTTCTGGACAACGTGACAGGTGGTGAGCCTATCGCCGTAAGGAGGCCGTATCTCGGAGTTAATATAATTCATTAATTGGCGACCTGTGTGTAAGTACAAAAAATTTCCCAGTAAAAATTTCGACAAAGCAAGTGTTATAAACGTAATAGTTAAATGTTAAAGTCATGGCTATGCAGCGATAAGGCCGCCAAATGGTACCTACTACCGAAGTGTCTTATTTCTTTTGTTTTTTCTTCTTATTTGTTTATGGTGTAAGAAATTATCATTCATTCGATTTATATATTTACATACTTTATAATTTGATATGTTTTTAACTTTTTTACATTTCATCATCTTCTAGTTACCAAGACGAAGAGGAAGTAAAAAAAATTGTAGGACTGGCCGTCTTGTGTGATTGTTATCATATCCAAAGGAGGCGACCAAGACGCCATATAAATTTACCTCGAGGACCTTATGCATATTACTTATGCACCAAACTACAGAGACATAATCAAGAATTCCGGTAGCAGTTATGTTTTTGTTCCAAAGAAATTTAAATTATTAAGTATGGCTATCAATTGCGTTTTATAATATAAAAAGATTTTTCTTTCTTCTACATCTTGCTTTCTTTTTATTTAAAACATTGATCGGTGTACATCAGGATATTTTATTTCACTTAACAATAAGCACTTATGGGGCAGATTATGGTCGCCTCGTTTAATAACTAAGTCTATCATAAAGCCTAAATATTTGTATACATTCAAAACTTTAACTTAACCACACATTTTATGAGTTTTGTAACATTTCATATGCCATAAATTAATATGTATAACGTCAATACGTTAGTGTTGGAAGAACGTAAAATATAATAGTTGAAAATACTTCGCTGACGGCAGATGGAATTTCAAGCTCATCAAGAGAACTCACGTTCTTTGTAAACTATTGGCCGGATAATGAATCCTGGATCCTTTATATCGTTCGATTCGAAAAGTTTTTAGATTCTCGGTTTCGAAATTCCAATATCGTACTTTATTCGATTCCAGCAAATATTTGTTCGATCGCACCAATTTTATGATGCATGAAACGCTATCTCTTTGGTGAATTCAGTTTTATAACTTGTAAAATTAAAAGTTGGTTGTTACGTACGAGTATTGCATTTATTTTATGTTATTCCACGATTTACTTCTAATTCGTAATGATTTTAGAAGTTATATATTTTTAACAGTGGTAAAGCCACGCATCAGCTTTTGTTGTTGAATGGGCCGGCTCGACCGGGGAAGTACCACGACCTCACAGAATACCGGCGTGAAGTAGATGTTTAACAAACTTCTGCGTTTCGTCTGATGACTGGTGAAATATAATAGTATATATATACAATTACTTGGAGATCTGTTTTCTCTGGCTTCCCCGTCACGGATTGTGTGTGAAGATAAATAAATAAGATAATAGTATATAAATAGTTTTTAATTATCATTGATTTGTCAGAAAATCAAACAATGTAATATCCGCCAAAGATATTTATGTACTCGAATAAAACATAAGATATGAAGATTTTTATATATAAATAAATAATTTATACATCATTACATTATAGGAATATACTTAGGCGTAATCGGTTTACTTTTTTGGGACTTCAAATCTACTAGACCGAATTTAAAGGAGATTATTTTATTTTGTTTCTTATGGTATTGACAAAAAGAAAAAACATAATATAGTAATATTTAATTAAGCCGAATCCGTGTAACGCTGGTTGCATCATTTATTTCTATTTGGTTTAACATTGGTTCCAATTTGGTAGGAATATCATGTTTTTTAATTAATTTCTAAAAATAAAATCTTACCCACGAAAGTAAAACATAATTAAACTCCTCAAAGCATATTTGAGCCTGTAAATGGAAAAGTCCCACGTCGCCGGTAGTTCGATCTTCCCCGAGGGAGGCGTCTAACCATGTACCTAAATGAGAAATTCCTTAAGTTAGTTCGTGTCGCTTTACCAGCCAGTGATGTGAAAATATTTGTACGATCTATCTATAACGTTTAGTAAAAAAATAAAAAAATATCTTCTCTGCTTGATATTTTTAAATGCACTATAGACAGGGTTATTAAGGTAAATTTACGTTATGCTCTGTATTTCTCTGTGTGAGGATTCGCAATGAAGATACTCGCACAGTAGAACTTAGGTAACTGATGAATTCGTAAATATTAGCGCGTTTAAGTGGCAATATAGATCGAAAAACTGATACGCGTTAAGATAAAAAAAGGTTGGAGAACCTTTTTTTCATATTTATTTCATTGATAGAATGAAAGAATTCCATTTAAATTAATTACAGTTATTTTAAAACGTGAACGCACAAAGTCAGTCATATTTATTTTAAGCAATTTTAGTGGTATTGTTATATAATATTAATAATAATAGTCTCGCGTTGTCACCCTTCCGTTCCTGGACCCAAGACCAAGATCCGAGGGTCTTAATATTTACTTATTTATTGTAATTATTACATGATATTTATTTCGTACATATTTTTGATGTTTTATTTTATTATACCGCATTTTACGTAATTATATTTTATATGTAACAAATTAATCAAACAATTATAAAATTATTAACTAGTCATTGTATGTATGTATTCTATTAACACGGGTTTTAAATTAACAGCATCTTAATACGTATAATAGCATAGTATATAATATTCATAATACCAAAAAATCACTTGGTATCGATAAAATCTAATAACTAGAACATTCCTCAGCACTACTGAGGCATTCGCACAAAAGAGGTTATCTGAGAAGCGTATTAATTCGAAGTTCGAGTAAAGGCTGGGCTTATTAAAGTCACTCGAATTTTTTCCTCTATTTCATAATCCGCGAGTTGGAACTTAATTTTCACACCAAAAATTGTTTGCGTCTGCCTTTTATATTTTAAAAACTGTTTAGCATTCATTTTTATATTAAAGTATTTTATTATTTATGCTTCTCATAAAAGTCACTACAGTCGAGTGGATGGATGTATGAAATTCGAGTCAGTAGACCCGAGTTCTATCTCCGGTATCATGCACATCATTATCGTTTACGTATAGATATTGGATATTGGTGTGTGGGATTGGCGTTAGAATATTTGCCCCTTTTTTTCGTTTACCATAAGAGACGACAAAGGGAAAAGCTTTGAAAATACTCATAGATACGATCGCCTATCCGCTAGCTAAGCGTGGCGATTAAGGTAAATCCTCTCGTACGGGTTATCAAAAGAAAAAAAAAAGCATAAGTTAATATAAAATAAATAAATATTATCTTCACGCAATTCCCAATGCAGGGGTAGACAGTGGTCTAGTATAGATAATTAAGTCTCTTCGACCTACCCACCGAAGATATTTCCGGGACAACGTGACAGGTGGTGTGCCCGTCGCTCTCTTTATGTCCAAGCCAACGATGTAATTCGTATATAAGTTTTTGAAAAACCCATTGGTACGAGCCTGCCACCTGGGAATCGAACTCGGGTCTCTTAACTCGAAATTCTGTCCACCCAACCACTCGGCTGTCATGACTACTCTGCATAAGTTAATATTAGTTAAATATCAGAACATATTCAACAGGTAACACTACGCAAGGCATCAAATCATTAAAATTTCCGAACGACTGTAAAACCTCGTTCGCGTACCTTCAAAGCGTTTACTTTTGAAGTTGCTTTATTTGCACTGAAGTGTTTTTCGTTGAATTTCAAGCCCCAGTTACTTTGAAAAAATATACGTGCATTAACATTTCTCAGTTTCAGATCCGCAGTAAGTTTATTTGTGTTTATAATGTAATTTAATTCTGAAAAGGCGATCAAAATGCTGCTCGGTCTTATGACCTACTTCCGAAGCTCATAGCCGTTTGGAAAATGTTGCCTTTCGGAATTATCCGAGTGTAAGCCGACGTCGGGCATGGCAAGAAATAGAGAAAATAATGTAGTGGAGTGTAGACTTTTAAATCTTCATAGTGGATTAATTTAAAGATATGGTTAAACGCGTTTTGATTTCAAACTGTTATTTCTTTAAAAGTATTTTAACAAAGTAATACGAAACAGTTTTTACTTATTCTTTATGATTAGTATATCTTCAAGCACTTGGCGACACATCTTGACTACACCGGACGAATTTTGAAAGAATGTTACGATTCTAACATACCTCTTACGTTTCAAGCAGATTCATTTACGGGCTTCATTTTATTATCAGATTATCGGTTGGTTCTCTGACAACTTCTGTTACATCATCGCTTGATATATTTCTATAGATTCGATGAAGTATTCCGTACTTGCGTGGTCCGGTCCGATGGCAGGACATCAATATGCGACCGGTCGTACGATATCTTAATCCTACGGGCGTCGGCCGACGAGGGCGAAGACAAATGGACGTCTTTAAGTGGGACCACGGGCCCGTCCCGGAATTATTGTTGTGACTTAGTGTCGAAACACCAATAATATTAATACTCACTATAAATCTAGCTTCTCCGTTTTTTTGGTACAGATTTTTTGTCCTAAATAAAATATATAAAAATCGTTTTATTTGTCCTCAGGTTATTGCTTTGTAAATGATTAGTTTTTACGCATTTCCCAATATTCTAGATATAATATACTAAACATCAAGGCTCAAGGTTCAAGTATTCACCTGGCAAATGTTTCATAACCAGGGTCATAATCAACTAGGCTAGGTACCTAAGTATTTACTTTTTTACATTTTATTCTAAAACAAGCCTCTTTTGAGCGTAAAAAACTGGCCACTTACAAACCTACCTTGTAACAGCTGCGAAGTGGACATGTTCGAAATAAAAATACTACGTCTCTTTACAACGATGTTGGCGTGGAATTCCTTGACTCGAGCCGCGATTCTTACCCTATGAAGTATACCCCAGCTGTCACTGATAAAAAGTGCGTGGGAAGGTTGCTCTTGGTTAGATTTCTAGACGGGAACTAGCTCCGTTCGGTTTAGCTATATCGATCCTTTCGATATTTCAATGGAGCGTTTTGACGTTCTTTATTACATTAAACAGTTCTTGTAGATTATTATGAAACGCTCTTAGTAAATGTTGCCAGGTGATTTCGGCGTAAAAATGCACCACACACTTTATTCCTTGGTTGTCGGAAGAGGCAACTATACTCAATACTCAATAATTTATTGCGTTCTCATGTGTGTACAGAAGTTCTTAAAATAACATGTTGGTATCAAACTAAAGGAGGCCTTAAAAAACATACAACCTAATTGAGAACCTGTTTGTTTTTTTAGGTCAAGATAAACATATCAGATAATCCTAGACTAAAATAAGTCGACAGTAGCTAATGTGCCTGGTGTTTGGTTTTTTTTATAGATGTCAGGTGCAAAAGAGCATTCGGTTCACTTGCATAATAATTTTTACATAAATTTTTGTATGATTTATATCGATATTAAATATCTTCACGCCATTCCCAGTACAGCGGTAGACAGAGGTCTAGTCTAGACAATTAAGTCCCTTTGATCCACCTTCCACCGGATAATTTCAGGACAACGTGACTGGTGGTGAGCCCGTCGCCGTCTTTATGTCCAAGCCAACGATATAGTTCGTACATAAGTTTTTCAAAAACTCATTGCTACGTGCGACTTGGGGATCGAACTCGGGTCTCTTGACTCGAAATTCCGACCACCCAACCACTCGCCTATCGTGACACTTTTTATATCGATGGCTTGGGCATAAAGACGGTGACGGGCTCACCACCTGTCACGTTCCAGAGGTCGAAAGGACTTAATTGTCTAGACCTCTGTCTGTGGTGCAGTAAAAATATTTTTTTATTTTTACTGCACCATTAGTAGCTTTGCTAATCTAAAAATAGCAACACAATCCTGTAAGCAGTTGACATAAGAAGCGAAGGAGTAACTCTGGGATCGCGCGTGGGAAGCCACGACATAACTACTAAGAACAGACAAGCTGCTTGCGTGTTCTAATAATGGAGACGACCGAAGATGTCTCCTTTGAATTGCTTTTATCTTTGTCGTATAAAAGAGAAGCATTTTTCCCTTATTTTCTTTCATGGTTGTTAAATTTAGACCAAATAATTTTTCTTTCTTTAGTCTTTCTGGTATTAAATTTAGAGAAATTTAAAAAAAACATTAGAGTTTATTTTAACATTATGCACACGAGTATAAGTCTGTCTTATCTGTCTTATGTAGGTTAGGTATAGATTGGATTATTAGAGATTGAATCAGGAAACCCGAATTCGATACTTGGAGAAAAGTTTGTATCAATTAATGTTTTTCAAAACTTATCTACGATGCCATACGATTATTCAAATCGTTTCCTTGGAGGCGGTGACAGGCTCACCACTTTATTTACACTATCTCGAAAAATAGCTCCAGAGAAAATTGGGTCGGAAAAAGACTAAAATGTAAATCTTAACTATTTGAATATAAGAAATGCGGGAAGACTAAAAAAACTTTTTTATTTATCTTACTTCTTGGCCTTCTTTTCATTGTTTTTCGAAGTGAACAGACACTGGTTGATAAAAATAAGATTAAGGTGCGCTATAGTATTCGACAAAAATATTTAAACAAAACGAAGTTATGTAATGTTACTTTTAAATACATAGACTACATTTATGAGGGTTGTGAACATTTTGTATATCCGATAGCGACATTTCACTAACGCTAATTCTTTAAACCCTCCGTATGAATCATTTGCAACAGAGTAAACGTTTATTTGTATGTTTTTATTCTTGTTTACGAATGGTATGTACGGTAAAAAGAGTAAAAAAGTTGCTCGCGCCGACGGCGATAACATTCTTCACGGTTTCACGCTCCTCTGAGTGAATATAAACTAACGAATGTTTTTTATTGGGAATCAACTTATATGTTTTTTTAATAATTATTCCCAATTGTCGAAGAGATGGCCAGCGTTTTGATGCCATGAAATGTAAATATTTCATTAAATGCTGCGAGAAAAGTGTTAATTGTCCCCTACAGTTATCTTTCTCAGCGCTTTATTGAGCTATTATCTGAATATGATGATTTGATATTGCTTAGCATTGTAAAGATGGTTTTTATGGAGTTTGAAGGTCTTCTCTTTTGCCTAGGAGTACTCTGGGTCAGTTATCTTAAACATTACTTTTGTAAAACATCAGTTTTATGTTCTTGTTTTTAAATGTACATACATAACGGTCTGTAGAGGACTGCTGAAGAGTATAGGCCTGTCCCGTATGGAAAGGTTTGTCAAAATAGCACAAAATAGACTTGAAAAATCATTTTGGTTAAGTATTTCTCAAATTGGTTATCCCGGCGTATGTCGGTAGCCAATGACAGCTTGAAAGCTTTTCCTTAGTCGCCTTTTGGGACCCACGGGATAACAGGGCGTGGATTATTCTTACGCCACGGCACGACAAAAGGCAAATTTACAGCCCGTATATTTCAAATGAATAAATAAAATAAATATCTTCACACAATTCCCAATACAGGGGTAGACAGAAGTCTAGTCTAGACAATTAAGTCCCTTTGAACCACCTTCCACCAAAGATATTTTCGGGACAACGTGACCGGTGGTGAGCCCATCGCCGTATTTATGTCCAAGCCAACGATATAATTCGCACATAAGAAAACCCCATTGGTACGAGCCTGCCACCTGGGTATCGAACGTCCTTGACTCGAAATTCCGACCACCCAACCACTCAGCTATCGTGACTTTTTGTTTATTTACATTGGTATTTGCATTGATTTTACATTGATTGATTATTATTAATTGTATATTTACATTGATTTAAATTACATTTATTTTCTAGATTATATTTATTTTAAGTTTTCTAAAAACGACTGCAGTCATGTCATTGGTTTTATGCATGCAAACAAATTTCACATTGACGGTATCCCCTGCTCGACTTTGTATTATTCAAATTCCAATTTATTTCACATATGAAAGGCATCGTTCGGCAATCAATTCTGGCGCCACCGAGTGTGGACATATTGATAGGCACGGCGCTTTTTGACAATAACCCTTTCAGCCAGGAAAATGGATTTAGGTGGGCGTATTTTACTGCACACCCAAATTATAAACATACAAATATGCATAAAGGCCTCTTAAAGTCTACTGTAGGATAGTAAAGATATAGGCCTCTGCCATAAGGAAGGTTTTGCAATAAAGACCACGCTTAGCAAACGGATTGGGGATCGCAGTACAAGACACCACGTACCGCCGACGCTACGGTCAATTAACGGTCTACTAATTTTTTTAGAGATGTTATATCGCCATCTTTGGGTAGTCAATGATATTTTCAAAGCTTTTCCCTTAGTCGTCTCTTACGACATCTATGGGAAGGAAAGGGATGGTATATACTTATGCCGTAACCACACGCCAATATATAATACATTGTTATGCAAACTACTTGTAATATAACTATATAGAATACATCACATAATATAAATTATAGCATTAATGTGACATTATCGAGTAGTCGGGTTACATTGAAAGTTATTCGAGTGAATTTATAAGGAATCCAATTACTAAGGACCCATACGGATACTATTGTGTTTTCGTCGGTAACTCGAATGTATTTGTACCCGTAAGGCTCACCATACAGTTTGCCGTGATCACGTTCGACCTATAATATACACTACATATAATATTACCTGAGCCTCTAATCGTACGGACTTGCAGAAAGAGACCGATTTTATTATAACTGGAAAAACTCAAAAGAACGTACTTCTAAAAATAGAGTATAAAAATATTTTTATTTTACGGCCAGTATCTATTTATTGAGAGAATTTAATGTTTCTATTTTTGTTTGTTTTAGTGTTCTTTTCCAGTTGTTTCAAATAGTGTTTTCCCTTATCACAAAGTAACAACAAATAAGTTATTTTGACTAGCTATTGCCAGCGAATTTTTTCGTGTACTAACTTTATGTATTATTTTTAAAAATTTCGTAAAGAAAACCTATTACATACCAGTACTCCGAAATAAGTATTCTTTGTTTAAGTATTCACTGTGCATAAGTTATTAAAGGTAAAATTAATTCAGAGTTCTTAAATCGTTTAACCGGATTGAGATAATTATAAAATTAATGAATCTTTAGTATTTTCCTCTTATTTATAAAATTTTTAGGTTTTTCTATTGTTCCAGATTTTTAATAGCAAAAATATAAAATTTTCTCGACATAGTAGTTTTCCAAGATATGTGTACGGGTCATCGATTTTAATGGAGCTTTGCTATAAGTATTGCAATTTTTCCGCGCAGGAAATTGGTAGCGATGTGAATCACGCGGAAAATTGCCTTACTGCATGTGTTTTGTATTTCTTGTGTTACTACTTCTGAAATAAAGTGGGTCGCAATAAGTACTCTTGAAAATCTACGGCGGAACATACAGGAAAAGTTTGTTATAATCGCTACGCTTGTAAAGTGAATTGGCGATCACAGTACCAGACCCCTCGCACCTTAGACCATGCAACCAGTTACCGGTCTGAATTTGAATTGAATGGAATTTTGGTCTGATAGTTTTTAAAATAGTTATCCCGCGACATCACGCAATTCCTAATACCCCCCGTATTACACAGAAGTCTAGTCTAGACGATTAAGTCAAATGTCAAATGTTTCAAATGAAAATGTTTTCGGCACAACGTAACAGGTGGTGAGCCCGTCGCCGTCTATATGTCCAAGCCAACGATATAATTCATTCATCAGTTTTTTGAAAAAACCATTGGTACGAGCCTGCCACCTGGGGATCGAACTCGGGCTCAGGCCACTTGGCTCCTAATTCCGACTACCCAACCACTCGTATCGTGACTCTTACTGGTACTTGTGAGGGACAAGCCTCGACAATGCAAGTGGCATTGTCGAGGCTTGTCCCTCAGTCGCCTCTTAAGGTCACCTACGGCAAAGCAGGGGGTCCTATATTCTTATGTAGTAACTACAAAACAAATTTCCTCTAGTGGACTTTTACAATTCCATGTATTATATAAGCCGTGTGTAGAACATCCATCTGTCTTATATAAAAGTAAAAATAATATTTTATTATACAATTTTTCCGATCATTTTCTTTTAACATATTTATCTTCTTGCTAGATATTAGTGTTCTTTCATTTTAATCTGGAAAACTGAAGGGTGTAAACAAATTTATTACCCTGTTTTATTAATATCATGTTTCTATTTCATAAAATATTGAATGCTCCAACATTGAAATTATTAATCGCTGATTGAAAAGATATTGATAGAATTCCCATTAGATTGAATTGGCCTCGGCTCTTCATCGGCTGTCGTTAAATCTGGGCTAATGAAGTTTGTTTCTAACAAGTTGCTTGACAAACTCCTCCCAACCAAAGTTTGCACAAATGTTTGCGTTCACTTATCCATTATTTATATAACATGTCTCACATGTATAAACTCAATATTAAATTTAATTTGTAGTTACTAAGGTATAAATTTATTATTTACTTTGGTAAATCTTATATAGAGATTTATATAAAATCTTTAAACTTTGCATTACTTTTTAATTAATTTAACTCTAATGTGGTGAACTATTGGACTATACTGAATACAGGCCACTGCCAACTTTGGATTAAAGTTAAAAAAAAACTAATTTAGTAAATAATTACACTGAAAAATAACAATTTTAAATGAAGAAGGTTAGATGTGCGTTGTCATCCCTGAATACTAAGACGAGTGCCTCTCAGCTTGTAATTATAATTGCTCTTTATACTTTTCAATCAAGAATATAATATAAATATAAACACGACGCCACAAACGTAACAAATGGTGAGCCCATTTGTTACGTTGTCACAAAAAAAATGTCTTCCTTGAAAGGTGTTACGAAATGACTCAATTCTCTAGACCTCTGTCTACCCCAGTATTGGGAATGGCGATAGACGATATTTTTTATTTTATATTTTTATAGAATATAACAATTGTTGCACTGCTATTTGGCAGTCGAAATTGGTAAAAGTGTGGTTACTGATAGAGACGACTCTTATTCTTAGACAGAGAAGGAGAACAAAGAAAGAATTAAACTGTGTTTTTCATAACATAACAAAGAATTTCCTGTGGTACGATGTAAATAGGTTCGCTGAATTCTAAAAAGAGAGACCGTGAATTAAAAAAAAATGAAAAAGAAGAAGACGTATGTAGAATGACGTGTATACCCCTAAAATGTTTTTGGTGAAAGGAGGGACGAAAGGACTTCATTGTCTGTCTACCAGTAATGGAAATGGCGTGAAGATATTTATTATTTTATTTTTAGCTACATAACATATCAATAGCCTTTCATAACGTAAAAGCTGTCGCTTAAATTAATTAGATGGACGTTGTAAACGTTGTAACAGAGTATTGGATTGATCTTCTTGAGAAGTCATTCGTGTAATTACTTCTCTAAGCATCGGGTACTTTAATGAAATATGAGATCCATTATCGAAAACACGAGTCGAGACTTTGAGACGCCGAATATAATTTTAATTAATTCCTCTCATCAAAGATATTCCACGAATTAGGAAATTGATTTCGGTTCATATTTGCTTACCTTTGAATTTAGGTGAGTTTTGATTAATAGTAAAGTTCATTATTTTTTTAATTAGAATGTTCTGGAATTGAGAAACTTACGTCGTCATACGTCATACGTGAATACGAGAAGCTTGCTAGAATCCACGGAATCGTATTTGCTTTTTATATACAACTAATTTACTATACAAATATTGCAAATAATTCACACATATAAATCCTGAGGATTTACTTGTCCTTACTGACTAACTGATTTTCCAACGCGTTAACCGCTGGGGCCAGAAGCTTGTATTTTAGGCAATTAATGCTATTTATGTTTTTGAGGTAAAATACGGGACGAACAGTTGAATGAAAGTGCGTCATTTTCAAAGTAAAAATAATAATAAATGTACGCATACATATATAATGACAACATCACATACATTGCTCTGTTCTCAAAGTAAATAACGCATAACATATAAGTAAATAATAATCTCAAAGTAAAAAATAACATATCTCAAAGTATTTGCATTCAAATTTTACGTTCTTTCATTAGTTAGATGTGGGTGGTTAGCAAAGGGCACGGCATTTAGAAATGTTCACGCCTGACTGCGCGCTCATTCATGCATTAGACTTCTCCCGGGTCGTACAATGCCATACATATAGTAGCTTTGTATGATCAAAAGATATCAATTCCAAATATGTATTGCGTTACATTTAAGTTACTTAAAAAGTTTATGACTTAAACATTATTATTAATAATAATGTGTTCCAAACATGCATTATTGCTTGCTTTTATTTTATACTTTATTTACAGAAACAAAATTACGTTAATACAAAAACTTAACGAAAAAAACTACTATGATCGTAGAGCCCAACTCCTCGTGGCATGGTACCAAGAACGCTGGCTATATTTCCACGTTGAATGGCTAGGCTTAACCGTTGCGCGAGAAAAGAACCAGCCTCTTGTCCATTGAACCACCTGTCGCGGCTATAATTCCTTAAGATACTGCATCGCGCAGGGACCCCACGGACCGATCGTATACTTACGGCAAAAATATATCAATCTAAAGTAATTTGTTAATAATTCTCAGCGTCGTCTTTTAGGTTGTAATTGACCTAAAAAGACAAAAGAAACTTGCTTTATAAAATAGTAGGTAAAAATGGTCCCTAGCGAAGGCGAAAAATAAGTTTTCAGGTCAAGGCAAAGGGGATGGCACGTACGGACAGACAGGCATTTATATTTAGAATACGTTCCAGCTTCCATTTGAACTGGGGTCTCGAGAATTTAATAACGACCATAGTTTATTGCTATAGCTATGTGAGATTCTGTTTTACATTTTGTATTAAAATTAGTTTTGCTTGGAATACGTTTATTTATTTATAAATAATTTAAAAATATTTATTTCTTATTGTTATATTTATAGATAGTTTTTTAAACCATGCTAACATTTATTTGTAAACGTGTTCTTATTTAGAAAATAAAGTCGTAATAAAATTCACGATAGTCGAATGGTTGGGTGGTCAGAATTTTGAGTGAAGAGATCCGAGTTCGATTCCCAGATGGCAGACTCTTACCAATGGGTTTTTCAAAAACTTGTAAGATTTATATCGATGGCTTGGACATAAAGATGGCGACGGGCTCACCACCTGCCACATTGTCCCGAAAATATCTTCGGTGGAATGTGGGTCGAAGGTACTTAATTGTCAAGACTAGACCTCTGTCTACTGGAATTGCGTGAAGATATTTTTTTAAGTCGTAATAGGAATAAATACATAAGTTAGAACTAAGTTCTATAAAATTTCACGTCAATGTAGTACATTAATGTAGGTATTATTAGGCTGCCTTTTATGGTATCATAGGCCTAATTCAAGTCTGTATAGTACTGTACTGTAGGAATATCAAAGTTAATCCAATATAAGAAATTGTATCAAAATATTGCATAGCGCACTTACGGTAAGGAATCGGGAATAACGAAGGCATGTACAAAAATAGTTTTCTACATTGACCCGTCCGGGAATCGAACCCGGGGCCTCAGGGATAGAGATACCTTGAAAACCGTTGTTTAAACCACTCGTCCACGGAGGTCGTCCATTATTAAATAGTATAATACTTCCTTAACCTACTTTTTTCAGTGTGAGTTGATAAAATTACACAAAAAGATCCGAGCTGTGTTTGCGAAGTAAAACAAGGCTTTTTTTTACTTCGCAAACATATCTCCGCAGGGAGCTATGTTTCTCATTCGCGGATATAAGTTATCTTATCTATATAAATAAGACAGGTTAATTCTGAATTCAATGACAACTTAGTCTTTATTCAAACGTTTTAAGGTAGATTTTGTGCTGACAAAGTAAATGTCCAGGGGGCGCAATGTAAAACATATCTTCGATTCCTATAATTAGGTACTTAACGAAACAATTTGTTTTCGATCAAGTTGGTAGTAATCCGCATTTACTGATATTGAAATATTTATATAATGCAGTAGTATTAAAGCTCAAAGTTGAACGAAACTACGGACTTTTATTCTTAACATCGCGTCGTTTGTTCTTTAACATAAAATATAACCGTAGCGGGTACGATGTTCTAGAATGTAAATTTTCGTTTGGTTGCCTGAAGCTTGTTTCATGTTGTGTCGTAAATATAGATCGAGTCAATGTCGTTTCAATATGCTAATGTTTTTTTTATCGCATGTGTTCGAAATAGTCCGCTTGATCGAATTTACATGTCGTTGTTGCTTGCGATAAACAATAAGTTTTATCTTAGATACTTTACGCAGATTATTTAAATTTATGTTACGATTTTTGTACCATGTAGACGATTGATACAACAAGAAATTTTTAATAAGTCACGATAGCCGAGTGGTTGGGTGGTCGGCATTTCGAGTCAAGAGACCAGAGTTCAATCTCCAGGTGGTAGGCACGTACCAATGGGTTTTTCAAAAACTTATTTAGGACTTATATCGTTGGCTTGGACATAAAGACAGCGATGGGCTAACCACCTGTCACATTGTCCCGAAAATATCTTCGGTGGAAGGTGGGTCGAAGGGACTTAATTCTGTAGACTAGACCTCTGTCTACTCCTGTATTGAGAATTGCGTGAAGATATTTATTTATTATTTCATTTATTTATTAAGAAATTTTTACTGTTGCTTGAAAGGGCTGGTTGGATCGAGACCGAACCACAGTCTCAAAGAATGGCGGCTTTATGTAGAGGGGCCATGTGCTTCTACTTCACGTTCAGTAAAATGAAGTAATTGGCATAGCCCTTATGGAGAACAGGAAAGGCCCTCTACTTTTTACTCTTCTCCTTTCCCTTTCTTAATTCTCTTCTTAAAAGAGGGCAACGCACTTGCAGCCACTCTGGTGTTGCAATTAGATACACTCGTAAGAGTACTTACATACATTCGTAATGACCTATAAAATTCCTTAGCTGGACATAGGCCTCGTTAGGACGATTTGATCGCTATACGGAATACTTTGTATCTCAGACTGTACTGCCCGACTCGGTCTGTTTAATTTGGTTCTGATATTTTTCGAGATGGTGATTAAGCCACCTATCAAAAACCATTTCTATTTCCATGGACTAAGTCGCCTCTTATTTTTTTCGGTATTCCGAATTATAGTCCAGTGTTTGTATTCATAAATTTTTCCATCATAACTTTTAAGTTCTTATATCTCGATACAATAAGATGTAACTTTTCTATTAAAATGTACATCCTGTTTTTTCGTTGTTTGTTATGAAAAACAAAAAAAAACACCTCCAAGACGCGCAATGCGAAACAATAAAAACATTAATGCGTTAGGAAAAAGCCACATCTCCGAGGATTCTTAACATAAATTATTCCGTAACAAAGAAAGGTTTTCTCATGATAAATGAATCGCATTTTATTTACGTAAGGAAATTGGAAAACATCTGTAAATTTTTCTCGCTGGTGTGTCCACGCAATTTTTCACGTTGAGATAATTTAATGATTTCGCAAAAATCTTGGCAAGCTTTTCGCAATTATTGTAGCTAAAGTTTGAAGAAGTTAGGTAACAAAATTACCAAAGTTCAAAACTTTCCTGGTATTCCAATTTATGAAAGAAGTTATAGTTTCATAATTTTAATTTATTTCTGCATACAGGTTTTTGAAGTTCTGTCATAAATAATAGAAAAAATATTTTTCTTCTTTTCGTCATTCAACTGACTAATACATAGGCCTATTCAAACTCAGTGTTTAAAATGCCTGGCAATTATTTCAGGTTTATTGGAAGAATTTCTTATAGTGTATTCAAAGAAAAATGTTCTCGTCTATTGATTCCATATTTAAAATTAAATCTAATATTTTACAATATCGTACTAAAAATCTGTAGTTAAATGGAATGCAAATTCTTGAACCGTAATTTTCCTACCGAATTACGGGCAATAAATGTTGTTTCAGACCC
Organism: Sericinus montela; assembly: GCA_029286605.1. Taxonomy (NCBI): domain Eukaryota; kingdom Metazoa; phylum Arthropoda; class Insecta; order Lepidoptera; family Papilionidae; genus Sericinus; species Sericinus montela. The sequence goes on along the minus strand of JAGSMR010000069.1, from coordinate 941,549 downwards.
ATCTCATAGTCTAAGGCAAGAAGGTATGTCCAACGGACCAAAGTTATTTGCTTCATTACAAAACCGCTTTTGTTAGTCTATTTGTTAAGCAGGTCATAGATTAAGCCTTGTCTTATAAATTGTAAGGATATTAAATGTGACTCAGAGAATTTCTCATTTTAAAAGCTTTGCTGAGGACTCGCGGTTAGTTTGATAGGTTAGATTTACAACTTGTCAACTGTTTTTGAAACTTTAGTTCGTTTCACCATCAAACAAACATCTATCAATTATTATTTTGTCGTTCATCGTTTTTATATCGGAACTGGCGCCATCTGTGTATTCGTTGAGCAAACGCTATGTACGAGTACGTGTAACGCGGCGCCTTTGCATTTCAGCCGCGTTATAAACTCATTTGCCATCCGTCCTTGCTTAAATTTTCACAAAGTGAATATTCTGCAGCGAGAACTTTAAATAGAAATAAGACATAATAAATTTTGCTAAATTGCCTTTACGGTTCTGCTTGCCGGGAATGCTTTGTGTATACATTAATCAACAGTTCGGAGGTTGTATGATTGATGTCAAGGCTTTCGCAATCGATTCTAAATGGCTGATAGCGTTCTTTTCTATGTTCTATATAAATATTTAACTTGTGAAGTTTTTGACATTATTTTAATTAATCTTGCGTTACTTCTAGTATCGGGAAATTCGAACTCAATGATTTTATGTTGGAAGAAGACATTAAATTGATTACCGCGCATCAAATCCATTTTAGGTTTTAAAAATACCTTTATTAAATTAATAATTAATAAATATCTTCACGCTTTTGCCAATACAGAGGTAGACAGAGGTTTAGGCAATTAAGTCGTTTAGTCCAACCTTCCACCATAGACATTTTTTGGGACAACGTGACAGGCGATGAGCCTGTCACCGTCTTTATCCAAGCCAACGATATAATCGTATATAAGTTTTTGAATAAATCTATTGGTACAAGCCGGCCTTCTGGGGATCTAACTTGGGTTTCTTGACTTGAATTCCAACCAATCGGCTATCGTGACTTTTACTAGATATATATACCTAGTCAGGTCATAAATTCTGTCACATGTTTAACATAAAATAATTAAAACAAGTTTATTCATTATGTAACTATTTTTATACCAAAATGAACTTGAAACATAGATTCTTATGACACTAAAGTTTATATAAAATGACCTCGGTGATTTTGAATACAGGCCTTCAATCAGTGCGGCCAGTCGTCGGCCACGAACGAGTTCCATGTCAATATCGGCGGCTGCCTTAATCAAGGATGTCTTGAGTGACTCCAAATTGGGATGAGGCTTTGAGCACGCCTTTTCCTCCAAGTGTTGCCATATCTTGTAATCTAACGGATTCAAATCTGGACTGAAGGAGGGCCAGTCTTCGTGCCCGATGAAGACAATTTCACGCGCCGCCAGCCAGTCTTGTGTGCTCTTCGCTCTATGAGCTGGCGCCGAATCTTGTTGGAATACCCAGTGCCTGTTATTGAACATAGTATGAGAAACAGGTTCCACAAGGTTCGTCAGGACTGTATTTTGATACACAACTGCATTCGTTTTTACAACTTTCTCGCAAATATGTACCTCTGTTAAGCCCCAATAAGAAACTCCCAACCATACCATGAGCGAGGATGGAAAATGACCTCGTTGGACACGCGGAATACGGTTGCTCGCTTCTTCACTACTATGTGCGTACACCTTATCATTTTGTTTGTTGTAGCTCTCTTCTACGGTAAAAAAATTTTCATCCGAAAAAAGAATTTCCCGATATTTTTTTCCCGCGTACCGCTTAAACAAAGCGCGGCATCTCTTCAGTCTCAGGTGCATTAGACGAGCATTCAAACAATGTCCTGTTTTTCTTCGATATGCCTGAAGCCCTAAGTCTCCATTTAATACCCTTTTCACCGTGGCTCTGCTTAACCCCATCTGAAGGGCCAACAGTTTCTGCTTACGTTTGGGATTTCATTGAATTCGCGCCTTCACAGCTTTTATCACTGCTGGAGTCCTAAAAGACCGAGGGCGACCACGTCATCTACACTAGAGTCTTCATTGTATCGTTTGATGGTACGATAAACGAATTTTTTGGTTATATTCAAATTTTTCAGTATGTCAAAAACTTGAATTGACGCGTAACCGCAACGATGCAACGCAATAGCTGCAACACGGTCTCCTTTAAGCGTCCACTCCATATTTAAAAATGAGTAAAATTCTAAAAAGTATGTAGTTTTATTTTCATGAACAATTTGAAATTCGAATTCAATAAACTTTTTTGTGGCCAGCATTCTAAAAGAAAAGTTTTTACTGTGTGACAATACTTATGACCTGCTATATATATGTATAAATGTGTATGACTTTTATGTATGTGTATAATTAACATAATCGTTTTAGACTAAAGTACTTATAGATGATATTAAACACTGACCAACATTTCACTAGATTTTTTTAGAGACTACGTAATCTTAAATATTAAACATAATTTATTAACTTTTACAGAAATCACGAAGCGATAGTATATAGTAAACCACGTAGTACATGATATTCATTTAACTTTTTAATTAATATATTTTCACAAATATTTTAATATTGAAAAAAAAAATAAGTGCTACTTATAATAGAGTTTTGTAGCCATATCTGTAACTCATCCCGACTTCCATACCCAAACTTGTTTTTGAGATAATTTCTTAATTCAATTATGCTAGATTTTCACAACTTAGATATTTAAGTGCCATTCTGATCTGTATATATTAAATATTAAAATACGTCTTTAAAGTTAGCTGTTTCAAAGTTATCGAATGTTTTTCGAGGCAAAAGCTACGAAAGTTTGACCTGAATTAGATAACGGTGATTATGGCAAAGATAAAGAAGAAAGGTGAAGTTTAATTTCTATGAAAAAGTAATTAGTGAAACAATGTGAAGATTATTAATTTAAGATTTTTTTTTCTTTACAGGTAAGTCGAAGTTTCCAAGGATTTTTAATTATATTGAAGGTAAAGATCAGGTTTAAAAAATAATCCGTGCTTTGTTAAAGTTTTTATCTTCTTATTTATTTCATCAGATAAAAAAATTATAAAGGTTTGGTTAGTGTCGGGGAAAAAATTTCCCATCTCTACTTTGTCGTAGTTGTCGTAAGAGGCGACTATGGAAAAACTTTGTAATACGTTATCACTACAGATGGATGGTGGTATAAACATCGCGAAAAATACTGAACCAAAATTTTGGCAGAGCTGTGACGTCATCATCAAATATGCGAGGTACAACGATATCCATTCCACTTCCCAAGCGATTACAGCAAATTCTCCTTACGGGAGAGCCCTATGTTCTGCAGTGGGCTACTGGGCTATAAGTAAACGCGTAAGTAACCATTTGTATAATTTTCATTTAACTTCTCTCATTTTACAATTCTGGACATCACGGGCGCATCGGTTAACGCGTCGGTTTTCAAGCCTACGATATAAACATTAAATCTACATAAGTTTCGACAAAACTAAGATTTGAATCCGATCACCTAACCATTCGGTTATCATGGCTCAAACAAATATTTAACATAAATTATTATTTTTTTAATAAAAGGGAAGTTTTCTTATTTAGTCTACATTTCATAAGGCGAAATGTAAACGAGCTATCGGCTCACGTGATGGCTGTTTATCGAGGCCCAAGAACATCTGCAATACCACAAAAGCCGTGGGTGCGATGCCTCTAAAAGAAAAGTATACCGATTCGAATTAAAATATCTAATACAATTAGTGGGCATTTATAGATTGCTTCTTTACATTATTTATCAGCAGAATAAAAAAAAACAATGTATGTTTATTAGAATTCGTATGCGTTTTGTGAAATTTTATTCTCTTAAGACATGCTGATGCATATTAAAGAAATATTTTATTTGTTGCGGGTGAAACCAGACGATTCGAACGGAAGAGTAACGCCAAGTCACTGCGGTTGTCGAGGTTTCGAACACAGGCGACATCCGTTTCGTAGCTTTTATTTACAGTACGAATATTTCTGTGCAATTCTTGTTCCACGAATCTTAGATTGTCTTTCAAATTATTCATTAGTTCGTATTCCCTTGGAGGTTTATTATAGAAGATTAGAGAACGAGCTGTACAATAAAGTGGCGATGGTGTGCAATATTCAGTATCTCTAGGGTGGCGTTAAGAATGTACGAACGTATTCAGTTTTGTTATGGGAATGTTATGGGCCCGGAGCCTCCGGATTGGTCCCTTGGGTATTATGTGCTTCCGATATTATGGTTGAGGCCCATAGAGGAGTATCGCTGGAATGTTTGATACGACATGAAACAAATATTTTATTAGGTAATATAATATCTTTTTTATATTATATTTTTTATATTTTAACAGTCACGATATCCGAGTGGTTAGGTGGTCGGAATTTCGAGTCAAGAGACCCAAGTTCGATCCCCCGATGGCAGGCTCGTACCAATTGTTTTTTTTTTTTAAAACAAAAAAAACTTGTGTACGAATTTGTCGCTGGCTTGGACATTACAACGGCGACGGGCTCATCACCTGTCACGTTGTGGCCCGAAAATATCTTCGGTGGTAGGTGGGTCGAAGGGACTTAATTGTCTAGACTAGACCTTTGTCTACCCCTGTATTGGGAATTGCGTGAAGATATTATATTTTATATACGTTTCCCAACTTTCACAGTTCATCCATCCGCAAAGCAAGATGATACTTATACCTGTTTAGATAAATAACCGGGGCACAATTATTAGAATTAATCATACATATTTGACATTACCCGGGTTAACCCCGCAATCCTAAGCTTCGAAAGCCATCGGATCGATTATCAATTTATTGCGTTTTAGGTAGATGCGGAACTAGTGGTAGTATTCTTTCTATGCCGGCATAAAGTGCACAAGCACTTTATGCCGTCTTTTGTATTTGTTTTATGGGAGAAGGTGGAAAACTAGTAATCACCTCATCATATCTCGTATAATCGTGGCTACCAACGTTTATAGGCATTACCGCTAGTTCTAGTACATAGAAAAAAAAGTAGTCTTAGCCCTTAGGCTAAGGTCTAAAAGAAGTCTGCAATACTATTTTAGCAAATCGAGAAGCTGCAATAGCTTTCTGTCATCTGATGATGTCTAGGTATTGTCTAAGTACGATACTGGTTCAAATTTCAATGCATTTTTCAAGAAATATTTAGACTGCCTAGAGTTTCTACTTTTGCTAAATTCTTTCCCTCACTCTGACACTGATTGATTACTAATCGCATAATTTCATTACACTTTCACTATTATAAAATGAGCATGTTTTAACTATGGCATAATCTTGTATTTCGCCAAACCGCCTATCAAAAGTCACTGCTGAAAAATAAGCTTCTCTCAAAAAATGCCACATAGAACGGTCCGGTGCCATCTGCATCCATTGACTTCCCACAATATTGTGGAGGTTGTCGCTGCTTCCTGTGGAGGGTTGTCGTACGCTGCGTTTGCAAGGCTGCCACGACAGAACCTTTCTTCCCCAACGTTTGTCGGTTTTACGAGCTATGTAGCCAGCTCGTTGCCACTTCATGCCACCGTTCATAGGTTTTGGTTACCTTGTTTAGCTGCGGATCTTCGTACCAGTTTTTAACTGTATTCAATAAAAATTTTAATTTAATACATTTGTTCGTTAAAGTAAAATTATTTATTACAATGATATTAATAAACGTGACAAGTAAAAAAGGAACGCAAATTAAATCACATAGAAAAATAATATAATTTTTTATAGAGAGGAAAAGGGAAATCTTTTATATGCCACCAAATACACTTACTTCAAGTTGCTTTTTTGTTCGAAGCAGATATTTTACATGGCTTCTCTGGTTTTCACAACGTACGAAAGGCAAATAGGTAATTACGTAAAGAATCCTTAAAAAATATTTCCAAATACAAGATCTTTATGAAATTTGGTTAAAACTTTACCGCTTTCGTTGTATAATTTCAGATAATTGGATAATAAAAAATCATATTTAGTAAAAAGCTAGTAAATGAATAAAGTAAAAAACATGTAAAGAAAAAGAGGACCCACAAATATAAGTTGTTATTACATAATATAATTTATTTTATAATTTATTATTATATTTGTGAGTATTGAAGAAGAAAAAATTTTGGTTAAACCAATTCCTAGATAGGTAAAAACTGTAAAGCTATTGACATTCGGTCGCACATAGAGTACTGTTTGCATCTCTGGGCGGGTCACCCCAGTGGTAGCTCCTTCCATTTGACCGTATCCAACGAAGAGCTGCTCGAATCGTCGACGACCATACTCTATCCGATCGGCTAGATTGGCATTGCGAAGGGACGTAGCATGTCTTTGAAAGATTTACTTCGAGGAATTGTTTGGATTAATCACAGCCGCTGAATTTCAGCATCGTAACTTTCGGCATAGCCAAAAATTCTGACACTATCTTGACACTATCAAAACACTATCTTGATGTTTGGCATTCCACCACAGTGCGTTTTTCGCGGAATTTTCTGCCACGCACTTGCACTTTATGGAATGTGCTGCCGTCAGCGGTTTTTCCGGACCGATACGACTTAGGCACCTTCAAGAAAAGAGCCTATACCTATCTCAAAGGCCGGCAACGCATCTGCTATGCCTCTGGTATTGCGGATGTTCATGGGCGGCGGTAATCACTTACCATCACGTGAGCCACCTGCTCGTTTGCCTCCCTTCTCTATAAAAAAAAACCTATGTTCTGTTGTTACACAATGTAACAACAGGACATCTCACTTAAGGATTATTTATCATAATCGCCACGCGAATCAAACGAATTCCTAATTGCAATACCAGAAATCTCGTGCCTTAGACGCTGATGCCTGTTACCGGTCTGGTTAATTTTAGTCTGGTATTTTTCGAGATTATTATCTCGCCATTTGTCGGTAGCTATTCCTTACTAGTCTCATGCATCATACATGGGAACAAAATGGATTAGTGTCTTCATTGGCGAACACAACACGGCATATCCCTGCACCCTTACTTTAATACTATCAAGAAACGCATTCCGAAATCACCGCATTGGCCATTATACAAAGATAGCAACGTTGACGTCGTATATAACGCGATGTGATGCATTGAAGCGTGGGTTGAGCGAACATCCCAATGGGATTATTAAGCCATTAGCAATGAAATAGTACCCCCATCTCCCTTATCTCGATACTACAGAGGCGAGATGGACGAAACAAATCGTTTGCTTTACAACTAGCTCGAGAATTAACTTGTATCAGCGTTCTAATTCCAGACAGTATAAGTTTTATGGATAAACTACTTGCAAGTGTCTTCGTTTTCTGTATAGTGTAATTAAAATAGCAGTGTAGCATTGTGTTTGTTCGGGAGTAACTTGCGAGTGAACGAGAGTGTTAAAATAAATAGCTCTTTAAAGAATTACACTTTAATTTTGAAAAGTAATCAAGAAAACATTTTATTTGAAACTACCACCGTTTCGTATTGAGGTTCCTCTGACGGAGAAGAAACGGCGAAAGAAACTCCGTAGGTATCCTCTTTTTTTAGGTTTTTTTTTTATAAAAGAAATACAAAATAATTTAATTAGAAAATAATTAACAATAATTTAATTAGAAATAGCATGAGAGCGATCAACTCATTCCTAGGGGTTACTGTCATTAATATATTCATTTATATCGTAATAACACTTTTTGTACAGTTTTTCTTTGAAAAATGCTTTAAACCTGTTAATAGGCTAACTTTGCACTTTCTTTTGCTTCGTACTATATTCACTTTAATTTATCAATATATAAAATCAAGACTATTATAAAATGCGGTCCATATACATAACTCTATATGCATTAAGCTTATAGAGTTATGTATGAACAACTATGGGAAAAAATCTAGTAATTTTTTGGAAAGTATCTTAGAAATATCAAACTTACTAAACCTGTGCGAATTGTTTGCGATAATACCAGACATTAAAAAGATTTCCTTTCCTAATTACATGGGATGTTTCAGCGACTTCCTAACTCTCCTACTCAATGTCGAAGGCTTAAGTTTAATTACGGAGGAATTTACACTGATAATTGGCGGCTTTTCGATATTGCTCGGTAGTTAAAGGAGTTTGGAGAAGAGTTATACCAAAAAAATATAAATGATTTTATAAGTATTGAAATATGAAACTATCGAAGATATACTATTCATAATAATCTTTAAACGAGCAAAATAGGTTAAGAATAATCTTAATGAGGATATTATTTCCGAAATATAAGAATTCAAACCGAAATACCAAATAAATTTTACAGTAGAAATGATTATGATTAATATTAATAAACAATAAACTAAGGAACGCACATATGTTAAGGCTACTCTGTATCATGTCATTTTTATCTTTTTATTAAAGGCATTTTTTTAGAAGGCTAAATATCAAATTTCAAGCTTTGCTATAATAATAAAGAAATTTCCATACTATAAATAGGATAATAATACCAAAACCGAAAAAAGAGGACCTTTTATTTCGGTTGATCAACATTATTGCTAATCTTTTAATGTTCGTACGAAATTACATCCTTTGTTTTACACTCCTTTAGGATTACAAAATCTATTTAAAGTATTCATCAACGTTGCATAAGACTCATACGAGTACGCACCAAATCTATACGATTCACAATATTCGGCTTTGTGTTAAACAATCTGTCTACCAGAAAAAAAAATTCTTTACGCCATTCCCAATACATGGGTAGATAGAGGTCTGCAGGATCAAGTCCTTTCAACCCACCTTCCACCGAAGACATTTTTTGGAACAACGTGACAGTCGGTGAGCTCATCGGCGTCTTTATGACCAAGCCACCGGTATAAATTGTACATAACTTTTTCTTTTAAATACTTATTGATACGAGCCCTAGAGATCGAGTTCGGGTCTCTCGACTTGGATACGATCACTCAATCACTCAACTACCTTGACTTTTTATTATTTAACACTATATATAGTATATTATTATGTACTGGAGTATATATTATTGTATACTCGAGTAATTGAAGTATAACACCATGTTTCTTGTTGTATTCTGACAAACAGTAACGCCACTCTTCCAAATCAATTTCAGTCGGGATTTTATGAGCAACGTAAAATTTTTACAGTTCTCTCCGTGCCTTGCGTTCAATCTTCAAGTGCCTCTTTCCGTCATTGGTCGAATTGATTGTAGATTACGTTCTCTAAATCGACAAATTCAAGTAAACACTTGTCATTTAAGTTCCAATCAGGGAACTTTAATGAAATCAATGGATTGCGAGAGGCCTTCCTAATGACTTTGAAACATTTACGAACTTTAAATGGTAGCTAGAGGTGTGAATTATTAGTATTTTTAATATTTATTCAAAAAATATTAAGATTACTGAGCTTTCCTTGAGCTTGAATAATTTTTAGTATATGCTACATTAGAAGGTTTAAGCTGTGTGCTTGAATATTGTTTGGCAAAATTTGAATGATGAATATATCTTCACAACTTTCCCAATACGGGGAGACAGAGGTGAATAATTTATTTATGTAGATATGTCCGCCCTCGTGTTCTTAGATGAGGAATAAACAATCTTTTCTTGTTCCATTAATAGCCACTGTCTGGCAACAGGACCAAATGGATCAGACTGTTGAAAAAAAAAACACATAACGGTTAGTTTTTAGTATAGGTTGTGTTACAAGTAGTAAGAAGTTTGTTTAGTCTCTCTCATTATTACTTATTGGAATTTTTTTAGTACCCTGCCGTCATCCCTAGGCTTAGGCAAAAAATAGGCTACTTTTTAAAAACAAAACACACAGGCGTAACCGCGGGCGAAATCTACTTTATTTCGCTATAACACCGTGACATAAAATAATTTTTTTCAAATTTCTCGAATTGAAATTAAATTTGCTCATTAGATATGGCTTCATTTATCGTTTTATTCAGAATCCGAAAAAATATAAACCTGATTGGCCATTCTGTAGCATTTCGTTTTTTTTTTATTAAAGGATTAACTCCATTGAATATAAAATCATAACAGTAATTAATGAAACAGTATCCTTAACTTAAAATTTTATTAAAATTTCCATTGCAAGTAATTTGAATTATATTTAAGCGTTTTACTTAATATTATTTTTAATTTTAGTATGTTTCTACTGGTAAATAAATATTTAGATAAGAAATATAGATAGACAAGATATGCAGGACACTGCCGAAATACGAAATTTTGGTCAATCTATTAAAGTGGTTTACGAGGTATCATTTATAGATTTAGATACTGTGTCAGCTTGTTTAACTTTTCTTTTTACTTTGTTATATCTCATCTCATGCATTTTTCAAATACTGGAGTAGACAGAGGCTAAAACAATTAAGCCTTTTCCATCTACCTTTGTTTAAACCTATTTGGGACGTGACCGGAGGTGAGCCTATCGCCGTTTTAGTTTTCAGTTCAACTTACATATATATACATTAAGATGGATAATATATGAACATTTACATATGAACATCTATGACTGGAGTACAAACATTAATATTTATCACATAAATATTTGTCCCCGGCGGGATTTGAAGATAGGTTCGCTACTAATTAGGCTATCGGGTCGAATTTTATTTTTAATACTTTATGAGGCCTTCATCAAAGATTAATACTTTTATAGAAACAGACAAACAAGCTGTGATTAACTGTTGGGGTTATTTTCGTTAGCAGATCCCTTGAAGGTGCGAAACGTGCACAGTTGAATGGGAATGAATTGCAACACCCCTATAGAGAGGTGATAAGAGAGAAATTTACTCGAGCTCGCTTCAAGGGTACTTTTACAGGCGATCGTTCTCGACGGGCCGGCGCTTCCCCTAGGAGCTATTACTCTCCCAGAGACCCTTCCGTTATACCTCCGGGCACAATACAATTGGGAGTGAATCAATACAAGCATACTTCCATCTACGTTCAGCAGCAATGATAATTGAGTAATTATATTTCCTATTGTTTTGATTTAAATGCCTAAGAATTTACTTAAATTGTGTTCATTGTCTGTGAAAATTCAGCTTTCGTGGAATAACAGATTCGTTGTTCTTTTGTTACAGTTTATCGGAAAACAAAAAGTAACTTTTCATTATTTCAAATTGAGAACGATTAAGAACGAAACGATTTTCAGTTATTTAAATTCTTAACGATGTTTTGAGATACTTTGTAAAACAACTTAATGTAAAAGAAGTCTACTACTGATTCCTGCACTGCATATAAGTATAAAAAAGAAGTCTACTACTAATACTGCTTTATAAAAACTTCTAGAAATATTAATACATACATATATAGGCAGGTACAGACGTTCACATATCACATACGTTGCTCTGATCGCAAAGTAAGTAGTACTTTTGTTGTGGAATCCGAAACAAAAAAATTATTGAAAACCACCAGGTCTGAGACTATGTAGAAAAAGTGCTTTTCTAAATAAACTCGTCCGGTAATCGAACCCAGGTTCTGAGAACTGGCAATTTCACCTGTGTGTACGCCACTCCACAGACTGGGGAGGTGTTTAAAATAAGCAGAATATAACCATACGATATATATCTTATATAAACATAGGTCACAGTGTATTTAAAGTATTTCTACTAAGTCACGTATACCGTGACTTATGCAATTATAAGATTAAGTTTTAAAAGCTTTCTCCATTTTCTACTGTGTTTATAAAATTCCGTAATTAGAGTACTGGTAAAAACTATAGGGCGGTAGGTACGTTTAAAATAATACATATGTACACCGATCATTCTTAGCAAAACATAAATAAATAGACAGAGGCAATTAAGTCCCTTTAACCCACCTCCCATTAAAGATATTTTCGGGACAACGTGGCAGGTGGTGAGGCCGTCGCCGTCTTTATGTCCAAGCGAACGATATAATTTTTACACAAGTTTTTGAAACACCCAATGGTACGAACCTGCCACCTGGGGATCGAACTCGTGTCTCTTGACTCGTAATTCCAACCACCCAACCACTCGGCTATCGTAATTAGAGTACTGATGGAAATTAAAATAATACATAAATTTTGTACGATTTATATCGTTGGTTAGAACTTAATGACGGCGACAGGTCAAATTTTTCTTCAATTATCTGTCAAATTTTTCCAAAAATTCTTTTCGGTGTAATTTGGGTTGAAAGTATTTAATTGTCTACCCCAGTATTGGAAACGGCGTGAAGATATCTTTTTGTATAAACGTTGCTTAATTTTCTAAAAAGCGCAACATCAAGCTTCATACTTCAAGTTAGTTTTATCGATACTACGAAATTCATCACGTGTATTCGATTCGACTAGAATATTCTCTGAATTGCGTCTCGTTTATCGGATTATACGGCTACCTTTGTTCGCCTCACAATAGTGTCTCGAAACGAGACGTTATAAATAAATATAGATATATCAAACCCATCCTAGTGAGATCGTCTCCAACAAAAGATGTGGCGTATTTACTGAACCGTGAACTAAAGAAGACGCGTACTGCCTTGAAGTCTCTTATTTTTTTGATATAGCAAATATCGAATGATCACTGTATCAAGTAACATTATTATAATAATAATAACATAATAACATTAAAAGGGATCGAAACTTGGTGATATTGTATCTGGCAACCCTGTCAGGGACTACGCGAGAAGATATTTTATGAATATAAACTTCCATGAAACTAAATGATCTTTGACTACCCTATTAATGGGAAATGCGTGAAAGGTAAAAGAAATGTTTAAAAGAAATATCTTCTTTTCTACTCACAAAAGACCCGTTTAAGACTTCTTTCAACAACACAAACAAGACTTTGCTGTCTGACATAAGAATTAGTTCTTAAACTCGAATTTATTTCTTCGGCAGCAGCGAAATAAATAAAAGTTTCTAAGTAAGATCCTCAAATTTTTGTAACTTCGATGAAGTGAATACAAATTTATACATTGCGACGAAATTGGGTTCATTTACTTTTTATATAAATTAAATAAATTGTTATTCTACTTTTGTAATCAGTATAGGTTTTATTAAACCTTTTCATATGAGCAAATACAATTTTAAAAACAACGTAATCTTTGATGGAATACATTAGGGTTTGAAATAACGTTATTCGGTGACTCACGTGTACACCCCATGTGAGTCATGGTGGAAATACGATACACGGTACAATAAATGTTAATGCTAGCAAGCCACGTTAATGCTGTTTTTGTTGGGTAAATTTGTTTTTTTAAATAGTCGCAATATTTTATGTACTGTGTATGTTATAAAGGACGGTAAAAGGGAGGGCTATTTTGTGGTCATTGTTACGGGCATACCATAATAGGGTCCTATGATACAGGCGTTAGACGAGTTCGAGTGGGTGGCGTAAGAGGTGTCGTAAGGTGTCATAAAGGAAAAATCATGGCTAAGGATAGACAGCGGGATAAACATTTTGTATAATACCAGACCAACATTTAGAAGAAAGGTAATGTGACAGAGTCTTAGGTGTTTATATACTGTAAGTGTCAATTTGCTTGTCTGTGTGGCGAATATTATAATTTTTTTTACCAATTTTGTCGATTCTAACAAAAAGAAAAAATCAGTCATTCGAGCCATCTTAAGTGAATTTCCATCATTATCAAGTTAGTGTTCCAATGCTTATCATACACTTTTAACGTATTATACGCCGAAAGCAAATTGTTTTCGAAGCCATGACTATAAGTTTCATTATTCAATCAATACATTGTTGCCGTATTGGACATGCAAGAAACATGCAAGAAATTTTTCCATTTCATTTTGAAAACTAATTTCAAACCGTATAGAAATTTTTTTCGCAATTTGTGTACATCCAATCTAATTTAACGTCTCCAAGAGCTACCCCCTAGTAATCTAATAGAGTCGAGGCAAAACCAGGACAAAAAGAATTACCATGGCAAACATGAATGCTCCATATTTTTATTATGTCGGCGCTGTGTTTGCGCCGCATCTACGTTATTATATTTATATTGCATCAGTTTGATTAATGTATGAGGTTATATGAGCTGAAAATAATATAGCGTTGAAAAGTAACATTACATATTAGAATATTAGGCCTCTAGTATCTAGTGTCTCTTTTAATATGAATAAGACTGTGCAGTTATTGTTTTAAGACCTCCGAGGACGAGTGGATTTTCATGGTGTAGCCAGCACTGTCCCAAGTTCGTTTCAGGGACGGGTCTATGTGGAAAAACACTTTTTCTAGATTGTCTTGGGTCTGGGTATTTGTGGTATCTTGTTTCTAATTCTATAACACACGTGCTTTAGCTACTTTCTTTGGGATCAGAGCAATGTATGCGATGCATTTTTCCCTTTGTCTATATATATGTATGTAGTTATGATATCGTTCTATATATAAATGGAGATTTCGTATAAATTGGATATTTGTATATTTTCTATGCACAGAAAGCTATAGGAAATGTAGCATAAGTTTCAGTATGGACATAAAGCTGGCGACAGGTTTGACAATTGTCACGGTGTCTCAAAAGATAACGTCTGTTGAGATTTGGATGTAAAGTACTAAACGGTCTAGTAAGACCTCTAACCAACCCAGTATTAGGGGTAAGTGACAGGTGGTGAACGTGTCGTTGTGTTTACGTCCAAGCCACGATAAAATCACAGTTTAGAAAAACCCATTAGTATGAGCCTATCACCTGGGAATCAAACTCGGGTCTGTCGACACGAATTCCGATCACCTAACCACTCGGCTATCATGCCTGTTATTAGTAACATATTAGTCTCATATTTGTATTATATTTTTATATTACATCATCATTATGAAATAACTAATTTTAATTGGTTCTCCACTTAGCGACATTTTTATTCTCTTCTCGTTCAAACAAACACTGGAATAACAAATCGTACGTGACATTAATCCGCATTGCGTGAATCGGAATAAGCTCAAAAGCAAATCCGATCAAACCAGAGACAATTACAAATGGCGGGCAAACAGAAAGTTAGGCAGTTATTCAAGCTTGACTGAAACGGTTCCATTGTTCGTGGCGCCCTTTGTCAGCGACACCCCCGGGGGCGTCAGCACGTGAACTTCGGGAAAAGACTAGGCTTTGATGATATTTCAGTTTGGTTTCGAAACTTTTTCATGTCTCGATCTGTTAGGTTTTCACGTACTGAATCTACTAACTGTAGGCTTTTCACTGTTGTTATATGCGTTTAGTATAGAATTTAAAGTAATAAGGAAGTTACAGGAGCAACTAATTAGTTTGCTGTGTTATTGTAAAATAAAAAAGTATAATCAAATGCGTCATCACTGGAAAAATCCTCCGAAGATATTTTCGGGACAATGTGACAGGTGGTGAGCCCGTCGCCGACTTTATGTCCAAGCCAACGACATAATTCGCACATAAGTTTTTGAAAAACCTGTTGGTACGAGCCGGCCACCTGGGGATCGAACTCGGGTCTCTTGACTCGAAATTCCGACCACACGACTACTCGGCTATCGTGACTTATCTCGTACATGCATATTAAATCGTACAGTAGATATGTATAGTATACAGTGTATAGTACATGCATATTCGGAGTAACAAGTACCTTATGTTCTTGATTAATCTACAAAACCATTTTGGCTCCCGAAGGGAATTGATGCGAAATTTATTGCCTTAGCTACAAGACTAGTTTTAGATAGAAGCTTCATAATATTTTTAATAAAAACCGTATTAGCTCGACTGAAACTCATGCCGTGTACATAATTCACGGTGCACGGCACTCATGGATAATGTCTGTAATACTTTCTAATAATAATAGGTATATTTTAAGATTGCATCGTTAGTTTTGGACAACCATCTCCTTTTTGCCTTTTTACAATATTAACATTTAAGTAAGCATTTAGGCGAGTGGTCATTTTATTTTGCGACTCTGCATTGTAACTACTCTTTGGTTTTATTGATTTATATTCTCTTGATAATGAATACATAGACAGGGATAACATCACATACATTTCTCTTTGCAAAGTAAATAGTTAAAGCACTTGTGTTATGGAATGAGAAACAGCGAAGGTACTATATTATATCAAAATAGTATAAGATACCTAACGTTTATGAACAAAAAATTAGAAATAGCGTCTGAATGAATTTCCGGATGGATAAAATCTCATTACTTCTGGTTGCGTTAACGGTATGTTGCACTGAGCTTCATTATGTTTTGATGAGCGAATAAATCGCCTAATAGTTAAATATTAATAACTATTTAATATTACAACGTTAATCAAAGTTAAGGTTAACGATTTTTATATCTAAATTATGTTTTTTTTAAATTTAGTGCTAAAAATAATTTTTGTTACAAAATAAAGTATTGTTTCATAGTTTTAATTTTAACTTCCAGTCAACAAGTTAGTAAGTTAGTTTAGTTTTTATTAATTTATGGTCTTAAATTAGTAGCTTTCATTATTATGTGTTTCCGCTTCTCCCGGAGGCTTTGCCATAACTGCAAGACCTTGGCAAAGGGGATTGTCGATGGTAGTATCAGACACCTCGCATCGCAATGGGTAGCTGAAAATACTATTACCGGTTTGCTAATTTTGTTCTGGCTTTTTTGAGACGGATATCATGTCACCATTTATTGCCAGCCGTTGTCACGTTCAAAAGCTTTTCCTTAGTTTCCTCTTACGTTACCTTCGGAAAGAAACGTGGTGGTAGGTAGACATATAACACATGACACAAATAAACGCGAGTTTATAATTAAAATCTCAACTCCTCCAATCAAACTAGATATTTCGCAAACATTCGTTAATTGAATGGTATAATGTATGAAGCTCTGACTTTAAATTAACATGCTTTTAATCAACGCATGATAATTGAAGGATTAATCGGAATATGTAGAACAAACATGTTGGTTTTCACAAACTGCACAACTCAGTAACGTTTGTACGGTTTTCACAACAAGGGTTGAGGAATGTACTACGTGTGTTACTTACATATGTAGACTATGTGATGATATTTCTGTTAAAGAGACAATTTAAGGGACATTTATTTTTCTCCTATAGGTAATTATAAACCTGATTTTTCTGATGTAAAAAATCTTCCATAAGGAGGAGGTATCTTAAGTGCAGGTGCTCAAAGACGGAGAAACTTAAATTTCGTAGACAACGCTATGATATTTCGGGTAAAGAGACCGCCTCTTTTTTGCTTTTTTTGTATAACAACTCTATTTAATTATTGTAACATTTTTGTATAACATCTCTACATACTTTTTAAATAAAAATTCGCTAAGAAGGATTTACTTAAAGCTAGTTTCATAGCTTATATCCGGCTAAAAAGAAAAAAATCGGTTGATTTTTTATTTCCCTATTTTTTTAATAAATAAGATCTTTTGCAGAGACTCGATTGATTTCTTTTTGTTTGTTTGTTAATATAAGATAAATGTTTGTTTAAAAGAATTTTTAATTTGTTTAAAAATATATGTAACTTGGTTAAAATACTTTTCCGCTAACAAAGACTTTTAGAAATATGTATTGCTATAATTTTCCAATAATATTTTATAAAAAATTGGACAGTACATCGTATGATCCACTAGTATCAAAATAAAATAGAATCCTCTTCCACACAGAAAGCTTGTAATTGTTGGAGGAGCTTCACAAAATTGTTGTCTTTGATTTAAATAATCCACGCTTCCGCTGACAGCCTGCAGTGCCGACTTACGCTAATACCGAGTACTGCACTGCTTCATTATTTCTCAGGCAACCCTTTCCCCGCCATCTATTCTTTGTAAAAGAAAGAAAAGTGGAACGCGTATTTTCGTCTCTTATCTCTATTTTCGTTTTTCACGACACAACTACAAAGAAACGAACGTTGCAACATTGGCTTTCCCACTAATGAAAACTTTTCGGTTGCGCCCTCCGTCGTCGCCCCAATCTGATAATGAACTGAAAAACCGCTTTATTGTTGGAGAGATTCCAAAGTTATTTCTTTTCCATCTGACATAAAAGGAGTATTTAAATAGGCGTAGTTCCATATATGTAAAGAAAGTTTTAGTTAATATACTATGATGATAGTTTTTAAAAGAAATAAGAATTTTATCATGTATTTATAAGTTGTTTATAAGTAAGGTTCTAATATAGAATACCAACTGATGCTACTACAAACATATATTTTATTGATAGGCTGTAGCGTTCTCCTCGTGTTAAACGTAATCATCCTTGACGGGTAAGTCAGGGAAAACAGCTCGCTAAGTGTCACGTCTCTCATATATTCTTTTCTTCTATCAAATTCATCATTTTCATCATATACGCGCGATTAATATTCGATAAATTCATATTCGACTGCTTTTAATCCTTCATACGAGCAATTTTTAATAATTACTAAGGGAATTATTACTTCAATCACCGTGATAGACCAAGCTCAGGCCGAGGTTACACAAAATTACAAAGTTTTTTATTCATGACTTAATGTGGTCTAAAAGACTAGATAAAATAAAGTTTGGGACACTACTAAAAGTTTTTTTAAATGTTTTTTAAAAATATATATTTTATATATTAATACTTATTTAAAAGTTACGATAGTAGAGTGGTTGGGTGGTCGGAACTCGAGTCGAGAGACGCGAGTTCGATCCCCTCATGGCAGGCTCTTACCAATGGTTTTTTTTTCAACAAAACTTATGTACGGCCAACGATATAATCGTTGGCTTGGACATAAAGACGGCGACGGGCTCACCACCTGTCACGCTTTGTCAAAAATATCTTCGGTGGAAGGTGGATCGCAAGGACTTAATTGCCTAGACCTCTGTCTACCCCTGTATTGGGGATAGCGTGAAGATATTTTTTTAATTTTTTATATATAAAAGTCACGATAGCCGAGTTGTTGGGTGGTCAGAATTTCGAGTCGAGAGATCCGAGTTCGATCCCCAGGTGGCAGTACCAATGACTTTTTCAAAAACTTATGTACGAATTTCATCGTTGGCTTGGACATAAAGACGGCGACAGGCTCACCACCGGTCACGTTGTCCCGAAAATATCTTCGGTGGAAGGTGGGTCAAAGGGGCTTAACTGTCTAGACTTGACCTCTGTCTACCCCTGTATTGGGAATTGCGTGAAGATATTTATTATTATTATTTATTTTATATATCCATATTTTTCTATAAAAGTCATATCAATTAATATATCAATGTACGTTTTTATTTAGTTATCTAGATTAAAAATATACAGAATTTTGACCATGCCTCATGTGCCCTTAGGGCAAAACTGCTCACTCAGCACGATAAAAACATCAACCGCGTGATTTTGTGTTCCCCTATGTTAGTTCCTCATGTTAATGAACTAAACATGTTAATAGATTTCATATTTATGTTGAGTAATTGCAGGATTACTTGCAAATACGGCTATACCATCTGCGTAGTCTACTTACTTTAGGTTCAGAGTAATGTGATGGTTGACCCACATTGTTTTAATAAATAATAATTATGTATGAAATTTGTATGATAAGTACGCTACACTAACATATATATAAAAATAAAATGAAAACACTAAAGTTGAATATAGTCTATATCTTATATCAATTAGTATTTTATGTTTTGCTAAATGAATAAACCAAAAAAAATTGTTATCTCTTACTTACTCTTCTTAAGAGCATTAGCGACTAAAAATCAATTTATAATTTATAACTGGTATAACTTACTTACATACGAGTATTATGCTTGGCAGGAGGGGGGTGTGTTTCGAAGAGCTTTGTTTGTTGTGGCGGCATTGGTTTAAAAACATATTCTCATAATTTTTTCCCTTTTTGCAGTCTTTCTAGAATCCATCGTAAGCTCAAATAACTCGCATCTTAGACGCTGCTGCCAATCATCGGTCTGCTATTTTTGTCTGATATTTTTTGGAATGTTTTTCTTGCTAATTGTCGTTTTTAAAGGCTTGCCTCTTACCTTACCAGTAGAAAAAAAATTACACCGATACCACATGGTATGCTTTTTAACTAATAACTGAACATTGCTCCTATAGAAGGTAGTAGTGTAGTAGTTATAACTGTTGGCTGTTCAAAATATATAGGCTATGTACGGAACTCTAATCAGGTCGTGCTGTCGTCAAATAACTAGGACTATTTTGTTTTTCCGTTAAAGAGGAACTAGGCGCGTACTAATCAAAATGTTTTTGTTTGTTTCTTTTTCCGTTACAGCTTTTTGCAATTTTGAAATGCATATTGCCGTACGTATTCTGGCTTTGTGCTACTTCATTCTTGGAATACTTTCGCGTTCCTATATGTCAGTTACAATCAACTTGTCTTTATTGTAGGTTGTCTTGTCTATTCAGTTCTTTTCCGTCCTTTGTAGCCTTTTAACCTTTGACAGTCTTTTTTTTTTCTTTTCAACCGTTCAAAGTATAATTTTTTAAAGTATTTTTTGAAAAATCATTATAGCCGAGTGGTTTGGTGACAGGAATTCAAGGCAAGAGACCCAAGTTCGATCCTCCAGTACTGGGGTCTACACAATTAAGCCCTGTCGACCCACTTTTCACCGAGAACATTATTTTATAACGTGGCGGGTGGATAGCCTGTCATCGTCTTCATATCCAAGCCAACGATATAGATCATATATAGATTTAAAAAAAAAAACAATTCATTCCAGTCTACCACTTGGGGATCGAGCTCAGGTCTTTTGACTCGAATGCCGATCACACTTTTGCTCGGCTGTCGCGACTTTAACTACTTAATACCACAGTATTAGGAAGTGCGTGAATATAAAAATAAAAGAAAAACACATATAATAAAGAAACAAGCGAAAGTCATCAACAGGATCCTCAGCTGCGACTGACACGTAGCCTTTATCTTTATTGTGCTAACATATATATTATCTACGTTCAAGACCTGAACGTGATGTGGGTACGGCAAATAAATTGTTCGTATTGTTGCGTCCGTTGCGAACTCTGCCCTAAGAGACTGTTGTTTGTAGTTTGCACATACTGAACGTATGTATACTTTTACATTTTTTGTTTAGGTTTCACATGTTTGCTAGACATAAAAACTATTTTTGCTCAGAGCCAGGAAAAGACCTATTGTGTAGAAAGTGTATGTTAAGGTTTTTCATGTGATATATTGTTTAGGTATAAATGAATACAAACTTATCCAGTTAAAATTAAATATTTCGTTAAATTTTAATGTAAAAATAATTTTAGAGCGAAAAAATATTTTTTAAATTGAAAAAATATTGACAGTTGTTATAAAAAGTGTGGTTCATTTTTTTCGCTTTTCCGGTCTACATCACGGTTACAAGAGCACACATAGTAAATTTCAACTTCTTGTCTAATTTAGTTGTAGTAATACATATAGAGGAAAAATGGCTCTGAGATTTTATGCATATATATTCAGGCCTCTTTCCCGTAGGGTTAGGCAGAGACCACTTCTTGTCACTTGCTACGATCCTTACATACTTGTTTCGCTTCGTCCACTTTCATTATTCCCTTTTTACATTCTCTTCGATTTAGGGTACTCTTGACCTAGCCTTTTTTCAGGACGTCCCTGATTTGGTCTCGAAACCGCCGCCTAGGTCACCCCCTTCCTATACTTCCATTCACACTCGCTTTATACACTGTTTTCGTCATTCGTTCTTCATTCATTCTCTCGACATGGCCAAACCATCTTAACATACCTTTCTCAATTTTAGTCACTACATCTTCTTTCAGACGACAACGTTCTCACTATTCCTTATCCTGTCACTCAGTTTAACTATTAAAAGATAATATTAAAACTGTTTAATATTACGCGATGTTTCAACAATACGCATACAATAAAATGTATAACATGGAAAGAAAACTTAAAATAACTTGAAAATAAAAAGCAAAATAATCGGCTTCTCACAGAATGTGACGCCACTTACACAATTTCCCGTATTCCAAGCACCGCAACAAAAGAAAATTTAGAGAGGGCGCAAAACCTCTTCGTGAAACTAAAGTTCTGTATAAGCTACTCTCTCCGTGATGTGATCATATTCAAGATAAAAAGTTTCTCTCTTGTCTGTAGTTTCCAGAGATCTTGCATGAGCGTAATTCAACCGCCTTACCACACGTCCTCGTACATTCTGTACGTTGTCGTAAGGAATTTCTAATTGGGTGTAACGAGTGTTTGTGTTTTGTTTTTGCGTAGTATTGTATTTTATTTAATAAAATGTTTTTTATTCCATAGCATTTTAGTGCAAATCAAGATTGAAACAACTGTGTGTGTCGTAAGATGTGACTTAGAGAATGTGTTTAAAATTGATTAACTACCGACAAATAAAGAAATAACCATATTAAAAAATACCTGAACCAGAATTCAGCAAGTTGGTGACAGTCCACGACCGACTCTTGTTAGAAATACGCTACTGCCTCCCATCAAGGAGAGAACTGTGACTTTTAATAAGCAATTCGATAGTCAATTCAAATGACTAAACTGACGAATCCAATTTCTAACGGAGAGAAAAAATATTCTTAAACTGAAAATTTTTCATATCGTACCAGAACATCATTCAGTGTGCATCACATTTACATTTTTTCGCATTTTGTAAAGATATATAGGTAAGAGCCAACGCTATATAAACGTCAAATCTTTTAATTTCTTTGAATTGTTAATGTAGCAGCAATCATAAGTGGCAAACGATTTCACGTAATGGTTGTGGTGTTGAAACAATTTAGATTAGGCCAGGATTTTAATGCGTGATTATAAGACCCAGGGGACCGCGTGCACTTCTTGGCCCATTTTCAAGTATGAATGAATGAATGAATATACTTTTATTGTACTTCACAAATATTGTATCCTTCATACACAAAATTAAGAAAGGATACAAATATTTTATGGAGTGCAATTTGGCGGCCTTAATGCTTCATAGCGATCTCTTCCAGGTAACCATTAGCGTGAAAGAAAAGTTTACTACGTAAAAAAGTAAATACTACAAAAAAATGAATACAGTTCAGATGTAAATGTCAAGATCCTTCATTTCTGTTATTAGTTTCAATTGGGAATCTGCCTAAATTTACATTACAGACGTTGTGACACGACGAAATATTTTTCCGTTCCGATTCGTTTTCCGTATATACGACATTGTTGGGAACGTGCGAGGGACATGAAGATGAATATGCGATTCAATTGCAAATCGAATACATGTAGTGCTGAAATAGAATATCATCGAAAAAGCTGTCACTTCTGAAGAAACGGAAGACATTCAATAGTAACACGGCGAGAGCGTCGAATATTATTTAAATTTACATTTTAAAGATCAAGCAGTATTCTAAAATAACTTAAGGACATCTTCATGCACTGCACTGATGGGGTAACCAGAGGAATAGGATCCTTACTTACCACTTCCTTGTTTCAAATTCATTATCTTCATGCACGCCCGTCTTGTTATCTGAGTACTCTTGACCATGTCATCTTCAACCGTTTTGGTTCATATAGTCTTTGAAAGTTAATCTCGGCCTACCTCGACCATTTTAATGTAATAGTCCTTCCTAAAGGAAAAGTTCCCAATTTTACCTAGAAATATAGGTATAGCTGGGCAGCAGTAACTTGCCTGGTGCCTGATATTGTGATTATTTGATTAGGTTTTTATTTTTTATTTGCATAAATACAAGTACCTTCACGCCATTCCCAAAATTGGGGTAGACAGAGGTCTAAACCACTAATTACTGCCTATCGTTCTTCTTTAACTGCTTTAAATTTGTTATTATTTGCTTAGAATTATAATTTATTATATTCAAAGAGAGAACTAAAAACAACCAAAAAGATTCGAATTCACATATATCAATATACAAACATATAGACTTGATATCAACCAGAGTAGCCGTCTGCAATAGCTTTATAAGAGAACGCTTTTTCGAAAATGTATGGTATCTATGTGCTCGTTCAATAGGAATTTGGAAAATTGATACACCATAATAGTACGTAGGACGTATTGCATAGGAAGGATAATCGTATCCTCGTTTACAATACGTAGTGTAAGCAATGTAGCTAAACCTTTCCGCAAATAAGCGGAGCTCAGAGCTAAATGGAATAGCCTTGTGTTTGCTATCCAGTATCCATTTCATCAAAATCGTGCGCGGAATTCTAAGATTTAAAATGATGCTATATGATGATTCGTTCGGGAGACTACTTCCAATTCCATTTTGTTTCATCAGAAAAAATAGCCTAAATAATTCCTCAAGATTTTTTCGGTTTTCTAAAGTATTTCAAGTCCTTTCCTGGCTTTTATATTTAATTAAAACCTAAATCATTGTTTGTCTATATACACACTCTGACATAATGAATGCGAAAGTGTGTGTTTATTTTGACGTTGACGACATCCGTGGATGAGTGGCGTACACACCGGTTTTCATGGGTTCGATTCCCAGTCGGGTCAATGTAGAAACAACTTTTTCTAAATTTTCTCGGGTCTGGGTGTTTGAGGTACCTTCGTTGTGTCCGATTCCATAATACAAGTGCTTAAGTATAGTAGTTAATGTGGGAGAGGTCTGAAGGTGGTTTTGCTTAACTGATTATGGTATGCAATAGTATAATAATAAAATCAGAGAATGACAAAGGCTATTTTTAGCTCCGAAATAAAAGGTCTAAAAGGATAAAAAGGCGAAAAACTAGTTCAGTATAATACTAAACTACTTTATTATAGTAGTTTAGTATTATACTAACTGTTGGGGTACAAGCACATCTGTATATGCACTATTGCTACCCTTTACTTAATTTTTACTTAACAGTTTTATATAAGAAAGTATTTGTTTGTATTTTCGTGTTCTTTTTAAAGGCCCTTTATTTAAAATAACAAAACTTAAATGTTAATTTTTTGAGTGAGTTTTGGCCACATACATTGAGGCCACAAACTTGTTATTGGAATTGGATGCCAGTATTGGTGTCAGTAATCTAGATGATCCCCATGTGGATGATAATAAGTACGATTTGCGCAAATCTACAAATTCGTCTCTTATCATCCAGTACTCAAATCGTATATATTATTGGAAGTTTACCCTTTCAAACAACAAAGAATTCTAAATCGATTTACATATGATAAAGCTACGAGATAAATAAAAGCAATAAAGAAACAGAAAATACTACCGAAATTAAAACCTCCTTCTTTTTTCAATTCGGTTAAAATGCCTTATTTAGTTGCTACTTCCAATTTTTTTTCTATCTATAAGAGTAAAAAAGTCTGGCCACATTATGACGAATAAAAACCTTAAAAGAATAAAAAAAAGATCGTCTAAGCATTGTATCTATATTTTTTCCGCCGACGAATCGGTTATAAAAGTCCTTTGTTAGGGATCTTTGGCGTGTAAATATTGCAGGGGCATCACGAGATCCTAAACCCTTGTTTCGTAAACATCAGCCTCCGTAACAAATTTATGTTTATTCAAATGCCTAAAGTGAAAACACACTTTTATATCATTGTGTGTTCTTTTTCTCTGTTATTGTTTTATAAATTTATGCATCTTGAACCTTTGAACACGTATCCCGGTCGAAACAGGCTAAGTTCCTTTAAAAGAACTAAATGCACAGTCAATTTCTTTTTAAGATGTGGCGTCAATTTTAAATACGCTATGTAAACAGAAATATAAAAGAAATATCTCTCTGGCTCTATAAAAATAATAAAATATTTAATGATGCCAAACTTGAAAGACTACGATGTAAGGCCGTGCCAGCATCGGATGAAAACACTGTGGCTCGAGATGTGGCTCCACTGTCCACAATTCTAAATTCAGATGTGGTAGCTGCCATTTACCTGCATTGATGGAAAGGTCGTCCAAGACACAGTGCGAATGAGGAGCTTGTTGGAGGTGGCGATTCTAGAAGTGCGCGAAATGCTTCTCCAGAACCGTCCTCGCTTTCCCTGGATACCCTTAAGTAATCAAATCAGTATGTTAAGCTGTACACTCCAAAGGAAGC
Organism: Sericinus montela; assembly: GCA_029286605.1. Classification (NCBI taxonomy): domain Eukaryota; kingdom Metazoa; phylum Arthropoda; class Insecta; order Lepidoptera; family Papilionidae; genus Sericinus; species Sericinus montela. The sequence continues at coordinate 915,745 of JAGSMR010000069.1, read as the reverse complement.
TAGCTAGTAATACGGACTCAATACTTTTTGGCTTTGCGTGGTACACCGCTTAGTGAACTGCTTACTCTACCTCTGGACGTCTCAAATCCAAAAAGCCAAAGAGATTATGACTAATCCTTCCGTACGGGTGAAGTCTATAGAGTTATGAAGAAAAAGAAGATATAAGGGGACAGTTTGTGAGTGTATACATATGTCATTGTTGCCGGTTGTAACTGTTCCACGGTATGAATATAGAATAAATTATCCAGACGTAATATTATTTTGTGGATAATAATCCAGGATTAATATACATACTACTTTTTACATAGAGCAAGGGCTACTGTTAATTTTAATTATTAAAGCACGGGCGGGTAAACATTAAAAAAGCCCTACGTACATGAAATGATTCAAGGCGAGCCATTCGTCATATTGCCGCCTTAAATATGCAAATTACCCCGTATTACTCACTACCTTAATCATTTTGAGTCATTTTAATAGGCAATTGTAGTGGGCGTAGTAATTGTGTAACCAGAGTTTGATTCACGGTTTTTATTTTGTAAATATATACGATGACTTTTTTGTTTATTGTTTGTTAGAAAATGTATTGTTGATTTTTTGCTTTCTAAAAGTCAACAAGCTAAAGTAGTCACAACTAATGTATATACATATATAAATAAATATACGTATATATACCCAAACTATCCATTTGGCGCGTCAGTTTGGCGCGATAAGAATTTTCACGCGAATAAAGCTTATATATACACAAGATTAGATTCGTAGCAATAATATAATGTTACAAACACAAAGAACAAAGCCTTCGTACGTCAAAGGCAGAATAAACTGTCCAAGATACTTACCCTCGACAAAGCTTTACCTCGTCTTTGACATTGATCTCTTACCGATAACACACTGTATCAAATATTTAGCTTTCAAAGGTAGCATGACGTCATCGTTATTCGTTTGTAGGTATTACGGTCCCTAAGAAACTAGGTTAACTTTGGTCATGCATTGTTAATGTAGCTAAGGAAGTTGTAATAGGTAGTATCCAGTTTCAAAGGCTATATGGAAAACGCATATTATACATGTGGACCCGAGTCGAGCTGAAACTTCGGCTCGTTAGCAGATTGAAGCTTAACTGTTTCCAACAAGCAATATGAAAATGATAGGGTGGATAGAGGTACGTCATCGCTTCAACGTAACTTCCGAATATGATTAAATTAATATTTTGTTAACGGTTCGTTAAAAGTATATTGTTGTTTTTTTTATTTATTTTCATTATTAAATAAAAAAGACTCTCCTAATTTAATAATTAATTGAACTCTTTTATTTAATTACTAAAAGTTTATTACACCTTGTATGCTTTAAAATAAAAAAAAAACATATTTCTGCTGAACTTTTATGTGATTAAATTAAAGAGAAAAAATGTTTTTAAAATTTCAACTGACACGGGCGGGATTCGAGCCTCTTTTTTTCTCTTTAATTTAATCGCATAAAAAAAATGCACAATTATTTATCATTTTCAAAAAGAACTCACGATAGCCGAGTGGTTGGATGATCGGAATTCGAGTCGAGAGGCCCGAGTCCGATCCCCAAGCGGCAGGCTCGTACCAATGGGTTGGCTTGAATATAAAGACGGCGACTGTGACGTTATCCTAAATATATCTTCGGTGGAAGGTGGGTCGAAGGGACTTAAATGTCTAGACTCCACTCCACTCTAGTCTCCACTGTTATTCATGATTCTGTTTAATTGGTTTATCAATAAAGACTAGACCTCTGTCGATTATATCGTTGGCTTGGACATTGACACGGCGACGAACTAAACTCATACAAGCTATTACAATTCAAATAAGCTTTTAGTGGTGAATATCTTTAGATATTAATTCCACTCGCAAGTGTATATCAAATCTATTAACAAGGCCCCTTCAGCCGTTTGACCCTCCAATCTATTAGGTGAATAATAAATCACTGTTCTAATCACTCTCCAAACGCTCCGTTTTGACAGAACACAGATAAAGCTATTCAATGCCATTTTCATATTTAATCTGTAACACTTAGCTCCCAAATAGGAATCTTAGCCAAGTTTACCAACATTGAATATGAAAATCAAAGGAGCGAAGTTGTTCGGATGTTGGCAACATTTTAGTCACTTAAGAGCCTCTTTATCAGAACTTTCGGTTGAATAATAATAATAATAATGATAATCTTTATTGATAAGCCAATTAAACAGAATCATGAATAACAGTGGTTTGTGACCCCTGAGCTAGGGATAAGATACCTGTGTTTCAGGGGCCACTTTCCTTGCCAGTAAATAGTTTAAACAAATTTAAATTTTTAATTACTCTAACGAATGTGTGTGTGTGTGTGTGTGTGTGTGTGTGAGAGCGTGTGTGTGTGTGCGTGCGTGCGTACGTGCGTGCGTGCGTGCGTGCTTAGTCAAATATTTATAGATAATAGATTTTCAGTGCTTTTGAAATCGAACTTATTTAACCAGTCAGTTACAATATTCTTGATATTAAAATTACTAACATTTCTAACGATACGGTATTTACTTAATTCATTGTATAGTTTAGGGGCAAGAAAATTAAAATGTCTTTTAAATACTGCGCTATTTGCTCTTGGGATAGGATAACGGTCAATTCTTTTATGACTTTGAGTTACGTGAGGCACTGTAAAGCGATGAAACCTTCTTATGATGTTTAAAATAAACAATTTGCGTACGGACAATACGTAATAAGGACGTAATAAGCCTACGATTGAAGCGGGTGCGACTTACTAGTAGTTTCAGCAAATATTTTACAATAACTCATCTTTCTTTTTTCTGTATTGTCAAATATAGATATTTTTAAGTTTATATTGGAAATTAAATAATAAATAAATATCTTCACTTAATTCCAAATACAGGGGTAGACAGAGGTCTAGTCTAGACAATTAAGTCCCCTCGACCCACCTTCCACCGAAGATATTTTCGGGACAAAGGAATAGGTGGCGAGCCCGTCGCCGTGTTTATGCCCAAGCCAACCATATGATTCGTACATAAGTTTTCGAAAAAACCCATTGGTACGAGCCTGCTTCCTGGGGATCGAACTCGGCTCTCTTGATTCGAAATTCCGAACACCCAACCACTAGGTTATCGTGACTTCACTTCGTTTATATTATTATGAAATAAACGTTTATTTAAATTTACCTAAATTAAAGGGTTAAAAAATATGATTCTCTTAGAGATGTACACTAATATTGTTGAAGATATTTTTGTTCGTGTTAGGTGTTATAATACTTTATCCATAATGTTAGATTAATGGAATATTATGGAATAAACAATAAAGAATTTACAATCTTGTATGTCTGCGGTGTGATACATATTACGCTGCTTGCAATTCACACGTCATGTACGTAATATACAGCTCCAACCACATATAACCATAAAATATATGATTAAAACCGAGAATTGCTAGAGGAACGTTCCTAGGAACTTTTCTTGGAAATAAACCTCGCCGCGATTTATGCTTAGCCGTAAAACAGTTTTTGGTTGAATTAGTTTTCAAGTTATGAATAACGGTTGAACTTGGTACGGGCACGGTTTTATGATTCTACGCCCGTGTAATACTTGATGAGTTGTAACAAAAGCTTGGCTCCCAACTAACTCCCAAAGTTCTCTGCAATACACCGCTCATTAACTGAATTACAAATCTAATTTTCTTTTGTAAACGAATAACGTCTCTGAGACGTAAATTGAACCGAATCATACTTTAAATGAGCTAATCTAGTTTACATATATATGTATATATGGCGGTCTATTGGTGGAAGTGCATCATTTAATCAATTCAATTTCAATATTATTTGTACATTTTAATTAAACCTCGCTCATTGTACCTTTTAATGTTGTTCTTCGTAATTCCTATTTTTGCAATTTTTATTCCATGGTGTACAACAATAAAGTTATATTTAATTTCATTATTCATTCCACAATTTAATTATTGTCCTTTAAACAAACGACCGGATTATGCCTACCGGCGTTTATGGCATTACGTAAGATGAACAAGTAATATTAATTACACTATCTCATGAACATATATTGTAACGTTGATATGGACTCTGATACGGCAACACGCTGAGATGATGACACCTGTCACGTTATTCCATGTATGCTTCTGTGAAAGCTGGGGCGGAAGGACTTAGTTTCTAGCCCCCCGTCGATATAATAGCAACACGCTATTGTCCTTGAGATATTCACGTCTTTAAAAACTATATATTTTATGTACCTACCTTTGTTTATGTATAACAGACAACGCATATTTTTAAGTTGTTATCATATAAATAAAAAAATATGTGCCTCCTCAACGGTTTATAGCAGCTTCCTCTATTTACATATTTTTCTAGCTTATTCATTAATCTTAACAAGAACTCTATGTCTTAATTAGGCTATGTCTACCATCGCGGATCTGATTTACACAGACACAGAAGTAATTTTTGCCTCAAAAAATAAAACTTTTTAACAAAAAATTAAACATTTACCATTGTGAGCTCTTAGTTAATTTCACCTCAACGCTATAAAAAGCTCCCAAAGAACAATACAACGTGCTTATCACAATCGTTGAGTTCATTTGCTTTACTGTGTGTAACTCACCCCATAAAGGAAAATTTCACCGTCATTAATCACCACTAACGACGTAAGCAACTCATTACGAGGGCAGTTAAGTCCCAAATAAGGATATATTTCGTCTCTCACGCAATTGTGTAATATCAACCGGGTTAGTAAGTGTTTAGCTCGGCCATGCGTTCTGTACGCAGGCGAGAAAGTTATTCGATGGGACGTCAAAAGAGTAAAAGTACTGTATATAAATTTATACACGACAAATCCTGTAGTTTACTTTCGAAAGACCCCATTGATATGAGCCTTCGTCCGAACTAGGGTCTCCGAATTCGTAGTCGTATTATATTTTTGTATCAACTCAAAAAAAGATTGACCCAAAAAATGAGATACCTACGGAGTTTCTTTCGCCTATTTCTTCTCTCGTTTAGTGAAACCTCATATCGAAACGGTGGTAGATTAAATAATGTCTATCGATAAATGAATGTATATTCTTTTCGATAAATAAATGATTTGATTTGATATGTAGTTCGATCACCCTACCACTCGACTATCGTGGCTAACACTAATATACTCATTAATAAAATAGAATGAAAAAAATAAAATGAAATGAAAGGCTAATAATATATTCATTCTCGTAAGAGTGCTTATGAAGGGTGCGATCAATTCAAGGGTAGTATGTTTGCGTGCTATTCTATCTACCGACCGCGCCCAAATGCTGAATCACCATTGACAACCGACAACAAATGTTTTTTTCGTTATTCAGTCATTCTGGCAACTATAATATCGTTATAATAATATATTATGATGGTATATTATGACTAATAATAAAAAAAAAATTAATAATTTATCTTCAGTATCTTTCGTATTCTTATCGTTATATCGTTGGCTTGGACGGCGATGGGCTTACCACCTGTCACGTTGTCCCAAAAATATCTTCGGTGGAAGGTGGGTCGAAACGACTTAACTGTCTAGATATGTCCCTGTCTACCACTGTATTGAGAATGGCGTGAATAAACTATTTTTCTTATTCCTGTGTTGGTTTACAGGTATACCACCCTCTTTCTTTCTGTGGTTGTCGTAAGAGGCCTTGAAAATACAACTGGATACCGATAACTGGCGATATATCCATCTCGAATAATACGAGAACAAAGTTTATTAGACCTGAGACAAGCAGTAGTGTCTACGTTGCAAGGCATCTGACACTGGCGATTATGGCAAACCCTTCCATACGGGAGGTCTATGTCTCTAGCAGTTAGGTTTTATGTATGCATGAATATATTTTTCTTATTAATCAGAAGAATCAAGTAATACATGAATTTGTTTTAAATGAAATAAAAAAACGTTAAAAACAATAAATAAATATATTAATTCCCTTAACGTAATATATTATAAATAAAAATATAAATATCTTCACGCAATTCCCAATACAGGGGTAGACAGAGGTCGAGTCTAGACAATTAAGTCCCTTCGACCCACCTTCCACCGAAGATATTTTCGGGACAACGTGACAGGTGGTGAGCCCGTCGCAGTCTTTATGTCCAAGCCAACGACATAATTCGTACATAGGTTTTTGAAAAACCCATTGGTACGAGCCTGCCACCTGGGGATCGAACTCAGGTCTCTCGACTCGAAATTCCGTCCACCCAACCACTCGGCTATCGTGACTTTTATTTATTATACATTAATTTTAAATTAATGTTCATTAGAAAGTATGAAAACGTGATATACCCTTCCTAGGTAGTACTTAAAAATTCAACTATATTACAAATAAATGACGTGTTGTCCCTTTGTTCCAGGTGAGTGATCCAGTCAGACGAGGGAGTCATGCAACTAGGGCGATAAACCCTATTTTTGAACCCACTCAGGTAAAAGAAATGGCGACAGTGGCATGCGAAAAATATTAATATACATTTTCATTATGGTACAGTTCGTATGTCGTCAATATTTACTTGAAAATATATAATTTTCCATGAGGTAACGGCATAAATTATGCCATCTTCTTTATTCCCGTGGGGGCCGTAAGGGTCTACTAAGGGAAAAGCCCTTAGTAATGTGACGGCATTCGTCATGGGAGATCGATCTCTAAAAAACCAGACTGAAATTACCCAGACTGGTTTGGTACTGCGAACAAACTGCTAGCCAAGATTTTTGTATTTGTAACCGAATTTAACGGATTTTTTGAAACTGAGGCGAATAACCTATAGTGGATTTCAATTTTAAAACGGTATTTTATAAAAGCACAAAATATAAATTGGTAAAAAATCTAATCTAAAATATTTTCATCAAAAACAACTAACAAACCGAAAGGCGTTATAGGCAGGTGACCTGCTCATAACTCCCATTTAAATCACATAAGCATATTTCATAGTCATGGAACATCGATGCAATATCTAGTGGGATCCAATCAATTCACCACGCTGCAGCCGCTTTCAATCATCCTGGATGTGACGCGAAAAGGAGATTTTTTCTACGGTCGCAATGCGGTATATTGCTTCGTTGTGAATACTCAGTCTTATGAATGTTTTCTCTTTAATTGTGGCAGCTTAACGACGCCCAATACAATAATAAAATAGTAATTAATGTTATCTGTGAGTTTGTTTAATTCAATTATCTAAGAATAAACAATTTATCAAATATATCAAACTTAAAAATATAAATTTGAAATACCTTTACTAATTAAAGAAAATTATATGTGTCAATAATTAAATAAAATTATATTTGAAGTCAAGGTATTATAAAGAGGAAGAAGTGAAGGTATTATTACGTAACTTCGTAACTATTATATAGTTATAATAATATATTTTGAGGGTATTTTATGACTAATAATAAATAAATATTTTAATAATTAAACTTCAGTATCTTTCTTTTCTTATCGTTATATTGTTGGCTTGGCAGGCGAAGGGCTCACCACCTGTCAAATTGTCCCAAAAATATCTTCGGTGGAAGGTGGGTCGAAACGGCTTAATTGTCTAGACCTCTGTCTACCCCTATATTGGGAATTGCGTGAAGATATTTATTTTTTATTTATATCTGTCGATATCAAAACTTTAGTTCAAAATAATAAAGATCTGATTTTTACGTTGTGATAGCAACAAAACAAGATACATAAATTAATATTAATTTAGTTAATAATTTAGTTCGTTATTTTCTATTAACGAGATATATCCGCTACTAGTCGTAAAACTTATAACCTTGAGAAGTATACTCGGTATGCTTGAAATGACTAGTATTGTATGCTTCTGTCTATCCTCCGTTATAACTATGCTATCTACGCCGGATCAATACGAAGATAGTTATTTCGCTATATATAGGAGGCTATGAGGTTTTATGGTAATATCCCTTATCGAATTTTACGAGATGGGGCGGAGATACTGTAGATACCCCTATATTACCAAACGGCATCAATGCATTTAAAACTCAAGCAAAGTAATAGCAACATAAGCAATCCTAGGGCCCATTTATTTTCGAACGAATCATTAGGATTCGATCTGGATCTATTTAAATTGCGATACGGATTTATCTTTGAGTTAACGAGCGTATGTTTTTCAAATTTAGCTAACTAACTATATGCTTCCGTTCCTCGTGTATTCTGTGCAGGTGTGTGTGGAGGGAGGGTTACGTGTTTGCGTATTTTACGGCCACTCGTTCGAAAATTGCAGGCGCCGTTTTGCTCGATTTTGCACAACACTCGTTGGACCCTGCTGCAGGCCTGCCCCAGCGTTAATTGCTTGCAATCTATTGCGTTTTAATGCATTCGCAACAATCCAATGCGTCATTTCAATTATTTTTCACGACGTTACAATTTTCAAATCGTAATGATACGTATAAATTATTTCGCTTTTTCTTACATTATTATTCTTTTATAATTTTGTATAACAATGATGATATAATTTGTTATTTCAATATTTTTTTAGTCTTGTTTCATTTATTTAGTATTGTGTTCTTACTTGACGTAAGCCTAAACAATGGATGGCTATTTGAATTTTTCTCATCATCATCATCATCATAGAAATTTTTAGTTACATCTAATAAATATGACAGATAGTCCTCAGTTCGAAGTTAATATGATTCTTAACCAATAAACATGTGCCGCGTGGTACCAACGCACGAATATATCACTAACTCTTCTAAAAAATTCGTCAAGTCTCGGAAAATACCTATACCCACACCGAAGACCGGTGACGGGTAGCAGCGTCTAAGATGTGAGGTGTCTGGAACTGTTATTGCCAAGCGTGTCGTCTATGGTACATGAATAAAGTTTTATAATATTAGGTTTATTATATATATATATATATATATATATATATATATATATATATATATATATATATATATATATATATATATATATATATATATATATATATATATATATATATATATATATATATATATATATACATATATATATATATACATATATATATATACATATATATATATACATATATATATATATATATATACATATATATATATATATGTATATATATATATACATATATATATATATGTATATATATATATATATATATATATATATGTATATATATATATATATATATATATATATATATATATATATATATATATATATATATATATATATATATATATATATATATATATATATATATATAGACAGAGGTCAAGTGTAGACAATTAAGTCCCTTTGACCCACCTTCCACCGAAGATATTTTTGGGACAACGTGACAGGTGGTGAGCCCGTCGCCGCCTTTATGTCCAAGCCAACGATGAAATTCGTACATAAGTTTTTTTTTTGAAAAACTCATTGGTACTGCCACCTGGGGATCGAACTCGGGTCTCTCGACTCAAAATTCCGACCACCCAACAACTCGGCTATCGTGACTTTATTATTTTATTCTTTTATTATTATTATTTTATTACTTTATTATTTTATATATTTATTAAGTATTTTATTCTTCAAATTCAAAAGATCTGAGTTAAGTATATTTAAAAGGTATTTAATTTACAATTAGCCACTGACTTTGGACATTCAATAATAATAGATGAATTCAAATAAATTGACACATAGTTACATTTATTCCAGTGGATAATTCAAATACAAGAATAATAAATAAAAATGTACGATATTATCAAGACAAATATTACGTATTATAATATGTGGCGACATAGTAGGTAATAACTTGTAAGTAAAAGATATATTGCTATTATGGATACAGCGGTTAGGGCTGTTAATAGACGGAGCGCTTAGCAACCTTATTTGAGGACCCGTAAGGCATTATTATATTTATTAAGCTGTTATTAGTTAGACTATAATATTTGTATATTCTATTAGAAATAATTGTATGAAGCATTGAAAATATCTTTGCTGTGGTTATGGCGTATTTTTTTTATAAAAAAGGGAGGCAAACGAGCAGGTGGCACACGTGATGGTAAGTGATTACCGCCGCCCATGAACAACAGCTCTTTTCTTGAAGGTCCCTAAGTCGTATCGGTCCGGAAAAACCGCTGAAGGCAGCTCATTTCAAAAAGTGCAAGTGCGTGGCAGAAAATTCCGCAAAAAGCGCACTGTGGTGGAATGCCAAGCATCAAGGTGGTGTTATTGAAATTTTTGACTATGTCGTAAGGTACGATGGTGAAATTCAGCGGCTGGGATCAATCCGAACAATTCCTCGGGGCACTCCCCGGAGTAGATCTTGTAGGAAATGCAAAGAGATGCAACATCTCTTCGCAAAGCCAGGGGATCTAGCCGATCGGATAGAGTATGGTCGACGACGATTCGAGCCGCTCTTCTTTGGATACGGTCAAATGTAAGGAGCTGACACTGTGGTGCCGCCGCCCAGAGATGAGTACAGTACTCCATGTGCGGCCGAACCTGCGCCTTATAAAATTGCAGGCGGTGGGCCGGCATGAAGTACTGTCGTGCTCTACTGAGCACGCCAAGCTTTTTAGAGGCCAATTTGGCCTTCCCTTCCAAATGACCGCCAAACTGAACGTTGCACGATATGTCGACGCCAAGGATTCCGATGCGGGCTGAGGCAACTAGACGAAGGGTTTCTTTTTTGCGGTTAACGCGCAAACTTGTGTCTTTTTAGGGTTGAACTGGACTAAATTTAGTCGGCCTCAGTCCGAGATTTAGTACAACAAAGTCTCGACTTCAGACACAAGTTTGTTCCGGTACTCGTCGACGTGTTCCCGAGAAATATTGGCACGGCCGGTACATAGGGCATCAACAGTGCTATCATCTGGATAGCAATGGATGTTACTAATTTGTAACAAATTATTGATATGCGGAAGAAACAGGGTTGGCGATAGCACACAGCCTTGTGGGACACCAACGTTCACAGACTTGGAGTCCGAGCATGCACCGTCAACTACGACCTTGATGCTCCGGTCTGTGAGAAAACTAGTGACCCAATTGCAAAATTTCTCGGGAAGCCCATATGACGAAAGCTTTGAGAGAAGCGCTTTGTACCATACCTGATCAAAGGCTTTCGCTATGTCCAAACTAACTGCCAGGGCCTCACCCTTACTCTCTACTGCCTCCGCCCATCGATGAGTGAGGTACATAAGAAGATCACCAGCTGAGCGACCCCGACGGAAGCCGTCCCTGATTAACTTGTACTCCTCTAAGTACCTCAAGAGCTGGCAGTTTATAATGGACTCCATTATTTTGGAGAACAAGGAAGTGATGGCGATCGGTCTGTAGTTGCCCTGATTTGAGCGGTCGTGAGCGGTTTTTATTTCGGTGGGTGTCGTAAGAGGCGACTTAGGGAAAAGCCTTGAAAATGCATTTAGCTACCGAATGGTGACGGTATAATCATATCGAAAATTACTAGACCAACATTCAGCAAAACGGTAAAAAGCAGCAGCGTATAAGGTCCGTGGTGTCTGGTAGTGTGATCGCTACACCGTTTGCGAAGCGTGGCGATTATGGAAAACCCACCCGTACGGAGAGGCCTTGCCAAACGCCATATTGGTAAATACTTCTTACCCATATATGAGGCATATGCCCTGTATTTGCATTTTGAAGGGGGCATTTGCAAGCCGTTAATGAAATATATAATAAATAAATTTAATAGATAGATTGAAAGATTATGCGTAAAATTTTTCATCTCGAAAACTTTATGAATACGAAAAAATTGTATGGATTACTTTATGCAAGAACTTTGTAAAGTGTAACCGTGGTGCGACGTCCCTTCGATTTATTATTATTTGTCTAGACGGGGAATATCGATTAGCTATTTTACTTTGAGCACTGCCTCAAATGATTCACGCCTGTGCATTGGACAATTAAATTTTCTATCTCATTGACTTACTGTAACGCTTCGGTGATTCAAAACTTGTTTAGCTTATTGTAGTGGTATAATATTCGCGGTACAATGATGTACCTTAGAGTATTTTTGTACTTTCTTGCTGTCCCTTGCGGCTTCGTCCGCGCTTTAACTAATTATTTTTCTAAAATAAAAGTAGTCTTAGTTATAACTTATAACATCAGCTATCTGCCTGTGAAACTGACAGAAACTATTTGAGTGAAAAACAGACAGACAGAAAAAAATTGTATTTTTTATAGAAGTGTCGTAAATACTTTCATATGCATTTAGTGAAAAGCTGTTTATTTTTGAATCACAAATAGACAATTTTATATATTTGTATTGATGCTTATATTATTAATTAGATAGATAGATTGTAATTATTTAATTTCGGTGGAAGGTGGAAGGGTCGAAGGGACTTAATTGTCTAGACTATATTTCAGTCTACCCCTGTATTGGGAATTGCGCGAAGATATTTATTTATTTTCATTATGTATTAACCTATTTAATATTTCTATCTGACGTCATACTTCGCGCAGTTAGTATGTTATACTTTCATGTACTTATGCTGTTATATAACCATCCTTTCATAAGCGAGGTTTCAAACTAATGAGTAGAGTGCCTCTATGCCTGGCTTCTCAATTAACTATATTCTATTTGAAGTTTATGTGCCCCGTTTATTGAAATATGAGGAGTTCAGAATTTCTCATATGCCACTAATAGACCTTATTGAGTACATGTGCATCATGCCATGAAATTATCAAATAATTGCTCCTTTTTCATAAGGACACTTTTAATAAAATATAAATAAATAATAAATATCTTCACGCAATTCCCAATACAGGGGTAGACAGAGTTGTAGTCTGGACAATTAAGTCCCTTCCACCGAAGATATTTTTGGGACAATGTGACATGTAGTGTGCCCGTCGCCGTCATCATGTCCAAGCCATCGATGTAATTTGTACATAAGGTTTTTTTTTGCAAAACCTTTTTGTACGAGTCTGCCACCTCGGGATCGAACTCGGGTCTCTTGACTCAATTCCGACCACCTAACTACTAAGCTATCGTGACTTCTTAATAAAATATAGCAAGTTTATATTGTTAACAAAATTTTATACACGCTATGTTTGTAAGATATTTTTTTCCTTAAATGCAGCTGCCAGTATCTTTTTTTTTCAAGCAGTTCCCAAGCCGGGTTAGTCAGAGATTTGGTATTTTAGCCGGTTGGTAATAACAAAACTATAACTATAGGCCCGTCACAGAAGAAGGATTTTCCATAATTACACTGACACGGCATTATTACAAAACTAACGAATATTGTTCTGAAAACATAACAAGACCTTCCCAGATGATTGTCATTGAGCAAATACTGCTATGGTCTGTTTGTAGCAATGTTCTGCTACAGAACCGCATTTCCTCTAAGGAATTCGCTTTATCTTTGTCCATTACACGAGGACTGTACAGTGAACTTGTGTAACGCTTTGATATTAATTAACCTGAGATACAGATGAAACTTATTCTACATGTTAGTACGTTATATTGTTGAACGTAATTAACAGGCATACTTAGGTGTGCTTTGTCATAGATAGCTGTGTATTAATTAGAACTGGGTAGGTAGAGGATAAGACAAAACGGCCTTTCGAACCACTTTTCATCGAAGCTAAGTGGGGACCGTGATAAAAGGCATCTCAAACAAAAAGCTTGAAAAGGAAGTATCGTATAAAGGATACATATTAAATGTCTATAATGTGGTGGTAAATGTGATGATATCATCACTTTATAAAAGCACTTAAAAATATCTTCACGCAATTCCCAATACAGGAGTAGACAGAGGTCAAGTCTAGACAATTAAATCCCTTTGACCCACCTTCCACCGAAGATATTTTCAGGACAACGTGACAGGTAGTGAGCCCGCCGCCGTCTTTATGTCCAAGCCAACGACGAAATTCGTACATAAGTTTTTGAAAAACTCTAATGAGTTTTTCAAAAACTACCAATATACTGCCACCTGGGGATCGAACTCGGGTCTCTCGACTCGAAATTCCGAGCACCCAACAACTCGGCTATCGTGACTTTATACTGTATACTATATATGAGGGGTAGAAAAATAATTTAGTATTTCACAATACGATAGCAGTTCAAAAACTGTTAGAATTGTTTTTACATTACGTTAAGGTAATTCTAAATCACATACTATGTAGCTTTCATGAATGTCATGTGATGTGGAGTCGAGTGTGAATCTGAAATACGAGAAATATTCACATCCCTCGTTCTTCATTACATACAGCAGCTGAATATTGAATATCTTCACTTGAATTCCGTCATGCGTATGGAGAAATGTGAAATATCCGTTGGTTTCGTAACCGACTGTTATTCGAAGAATTAATGTGATATTAGTCATAATGTGAAATGAGTTTAGTCATAATGTGATTTGAGTCACGATAGCCGAGCGGTTGTGGTCGGAGTTTCGAGTCAAGAGACCCGAGTTCGATCCCCAGGTGGAAGGCCGTGCCAATGGGTTTTTCAAAAACTTAGGTATGAATTATATCGTTAGCTTGGACATAAAGACGGTGACGGGCTCACCACTTGTCACGTTGTCACGAAAATATCTTTGGTGGATGGTGGGTCGTAAGGACGTAGACCTCTTAATTCAAAATTGGTTACGCTCACCATTAAGCATCAATGCAGCATGGTACACCAGTCCGAATGCTTGTACTCTGTTTTGCATTTTTTTTAAATAAATAAATACATCTGTATAGATTGGAAAAACATCACATGCATGGCTCCGATCCTAATGTAAGAAGCTGAAATAACTGTGGTATGGGAATCGGAAACATCAAAGGCACCACAAACACCCAGACCAAAGAAAATTTTAAAAAGTAGTTTTCCTATATTGACACACATCTGAGAATCGAACCCGGAACCTTGAGATAACGACACCTTGATAACCGGTGTTTACGCCATTCTTCCACGGAGGTCTTCAGAATTTTAATAGAGAATTTTAATAGATATGGTTCCGGAGCGATTTCGTGGATCGTCAGTAAATCCCAATAACGCATCGAATCTGTAATCTCGGATAGGGTATTAGTTCACGTTTCAGCGGGCTCATCTCGGACGTTAGGTGGTTCGGATTTCGCGTCACGTAGGATGAGCGAGTTACTCCGCCTGCATCCAGTCGTACGGTGCCGCTTCGTGCCTTCATATCGACACCACTCTATAGATCATCTTACAGCTGAAATGCAGAGAAATTGCAGCCGTCGTAGTTTAATATTGATATCTTTTTTAAATTTTGTTATTTTAGATCATGAGGGATCAATTTAAATTTTCAGGTTTCAGAGAGAGTGTGATTCGAGAATTTTTCATCAAAAAAGTTTTAATATTTTTAAAAGAAATGGTTTTAGTAAATAATAATAACCTAAGTATAATAATGATGTTCGATAGGAACATAATTTGAGTCATATGTGGATACCGCGCAACGCTTTTTGCTGAATAAAAGGATTTTTTAAGACTAATGCTGCATACATCATCATCATCATAGAAATGTTTATTAAATAGATTAATTTGCTAATATAATAGCTTTTTATGTCCTGTGAAAGAAGCTTGTCAAAAACTTCTTCGAGAAAAATATTAAATCTCAAAACTTGTCTATCGGGTCGTCCAACTTCCATTGAAATTTATCAAATTAATTAAGTATAATATTATACGATAAAATATTAATTTTAAATATGGAGGAAAGAGGAATGATGGAGGACAATCGGCAACTTTACAATTGGAATGGCGATCGCACTATCAACAGCTAGTCATTTATATTAGTATCCCGTCAAAAAGATGTCAAAGTCGAAAGATTTCACTTAAAAAAATTTATTTATTTTAAGAATTTTCAGCAAAAACATTTTCGTATTCTTCTTAAGTCCAGTAAAATCTGTTGTTCCTTTGAGCTATTCTCATACTTAAATATAATAATGCTGACGTGGAAACCTCACGTGCCAATAAAAGTGTGGGCGTCAGACCGCAATGCAGTAACTCTTGACCTCCAAATATAATTCAGATATTTCTGTGCGACCTACATTAGGGACTACTGGAACTAACTACCGGTCATGCCAAACACGAGATCCTTATTTATTGCCCTAATTTTTTTCCTTTATTTTCTTATAATTATAGTTCAGCTAATATGACCCAAAAACTGTACGTGATCTTCGCTTAGTGTAAAAATATGGCTTTATATGCTTAGGTTTAATATACATGTTAGCCGTGTGATTACGTTGTAAGAATATATCACTCCCTCCCGCCTCGTGGGTGTCTTAACCGGGGACTAAGGGACAAGTCATGACAATGCAACTGGCTACCGGCGCATGGCGCGATAACTATACCCAAAAATAACACTCCTAAATTTAGTAGACCCGCGACGGGTAACAGCGTCTAAGGTGAAAGGTGTCTAATACTGCGATCGCAAATCTGAATGCCAAGCGTAGCGATTAGGGCGAATATGGAACGGACTTTTACAGGCCGCTATGTATTTACGTATGTCCCTTTTTACTAATTACACTATGCAAATAAAGTTGGTATGCAAATCAATTTATATTTTCTAATATATATAAAACAATGTCCAATCCGAATCCTTTGGATTGTTTCCAAGAGACTGATGTATATATACATAAACTCGCTCATCCTACGTGACGCGAAATCCGAACCACCTAACGTCCAAGATGAGCCCGCTGAAATGTGAACTGATACTCTATCCGAGATTACAGATTCGATGCGTTATTGGGATTTACTGACGATCCACGAAATCGCTGTAGAACCACCTCTATTAAAATTCTCTATTAAAATTGTGAAGACCTCCGTGGAAGAATGGCGTAAACACCGGTTATCAAGGTGTCGTCATCTCAAGGTTCCGGGTTCGATTCTCAGATGTGTCAATATAGGAAAACTACTTTTTAAAATTTTCTTTGGTCTGGGTGTTTGTGGTGCCTTTGATGTTTCCGATTCCCATACCACAGTTATTTCAGCTACTTACATTAGGATCGGAGCCATGCATGTGATGTTTTTCCAATCTATACAGATGTATTTATTTATTTAAAAAAATTGCAAAACAGAGTACAAGCTTTCGGACTGGTTTACCATGCTGCATTGATGCTTAATGGTGAGCGTAACCAATTTTGAATTAAGAGGTCTACATCCTTACAACCCACCATCCATGAAAGATATTTTCGTGACAAACTGACAAGTGGTGAGCCCGTCACCGTCTTTATGTCCAAGCCAACGATATAATTCATACCTAAGTTTTTGAAAAACCCATTGGCACAGCCTGCCACCTGGGGATCGGGTCTCTTGACTCGAAACTCCGACCACAACCACTCGGCTATCGACTGATGTATGTATAAGAACTTGTAAAAATCCACTGCAGGACATAGCCGCTCAGGTAAGGGAGGATTTGCCATAATCGCTACGCTTGACAAGCGGATTAGCAATCGCATCAGACCCCTCTCTTTAGACGCTGCATCGGTCTGCTGAAGTACGGTATGGTATTTTTTTGAGATGGTTATTCCGTCATATGTCTGTAGCTAACGGCATTTCGAAAATTTTTCATTCATCCATTCATTAGTCGCCTCTTACGTAAACCACGGGAAGAAAGGGGATGGTTTATTCGTAACCACGCGGCAAACTGATGCATAAATTTATATACAATGTAACTGACATGGTATACAAATTTGTTTCTTACAGCTTGTTTACTGTTTATAATTTGTTGTAACATTGTAAATAAAGTTGTATAATGTTGTTTGTTTAAAGTATTGAGATTTTTCGCATACACGTGACCCCAAAGTTAGGCGGACTGCGGATGTAGCGCGCGTAGCAAAGTGTATCAGTATTTAGAAATTAAACAAATACGAACGTCCTGGAAATCCGCACTGCAGTATGCATGCGTACCTTATCAATCTCTAAAGCCCGCACTTAACATATTTACAGGGAAAAAGCATGCTAATACTAATGCCATGGTTTTTCAGACTTTATTATTTTTTTTAAATAACTTGACAGATAATAGAAATAGTATTTGTTTATTTTATTGATGCATGCACATGATATGCTACTATTGATTAATTTGGAAAAACAAATTGTATTCAATATGTATTAAAAATAGATATGTATTATTTATGTACGAATATTGAGTGTTTTTTGTCTTTTGGCATTAAATTTAAATTTCAAGAGTCAAAATTAATGAGAATTTTTAATTCTGTAACAAACATAAACAAATATACTTGTATGATATAATGTGTGTTTAAATAAATAACACAAAACCTAGACCTAGACCTGGCAAAAGAATTGATAACAATTCAATTTCTTTTATCAGAAAATAACTCTCACTCACCACTTGTCTCGGTGTTCCGAATAGGCGGTGAAAGATGGGTCAGAAGGACTTTAATATCTAGAGCATTGGGAATATGCATGAAGATATTAGTTCATTTATTTTAACATTTGAAAGCAGATATTTATCATATTATAAAAAAAGAAACAATGCAAAATACCAAACAAAAGACTATAATATATTATAACAAAGAGGAGAAAATTAAACATTTCAGTTTGTTGGAGAGGCAACGCTGACGTAGTTAGCCCAGCGTCGCATTCATCAGGCAGCTTGGTAGCCGGCCGTGCATTTTCCCGTTCAGAAATTGCCAATTTCCGTCGTCCACAGCCAGAACCGGATCCGATTTACCTTTATATACATAATTTGTTTTCCGATGTCGCCTTTGACGATATTTAAAGTAGACGGTAATTCGTTTAAGCATCGTTTTAAATTGTAAATAAAAGGAGATCTCTTCACGCAATTTCACGGTGTAGGCAGAGGCTTAGACAATGAAATCCTTTCGACTCACTTTTCACCGAACTTTTATATTGAGACAACGTGTTAGGCGGTGAGCCTACCACCGTCATTGCCCAATCTAATGGAACCATATACTTACAAACCTATATATTTCCAAATTATGATTTCTGTTTTAAAATGTTTATGAAAATTCGTTCGATCGTCCTATCAACGTACGTTTGGAATGAGTTGTAATATTAGACATCGATTGTTATAAAAGAAGAAAATATTTTCCTGGCAATGATATCGAAATGATATTCAATTCACAAGTTTTAATTTGTAGCTAATCAATATAAAGTTTTATTAAATTTAACTGATAAGAACCGCGCACCGAATTCAGTTTAATTGAATTAGTTTTGAGCTTAATTGAATTAGTTTCCAGATAATGTTGACTAAGCGTTGTGTAATCATTTTCATTAACAATCAATATACCGTGGCGATTGTGAAAGTTTCATAACGTGACTATACCCGTGATTAAATGTGTAAAGTTTTATAACTTGGTGACTAAATCAAATCAAATCAAATTATTTAACGAAATTAGAACATATATACGTGTAGCGATAGTCCTTTCTTAATCTAATATCGTTTCGCAATGAGGTTTCTCTAACGGAGAAGAAAGAGGCGAAAGACTGCAGAGGTTTTTTTGGTCAAGAATTTTTCTAGAAATAGCTTGAGAGCGATCAACTGATTCCCAGGGATAACTGTCATTAACGTAAGTAATTAAACGTACCTAACTACGCTGAATCATGCGCCCCAGCGTTCGAAGCTTAGTCAGGCATATTAGTGAAACCCCATATTAGTGAAACCCTAAAACGAGGCTGGTTTTTAAATACTTAAATTTTTCATGCTAATAATTTTTCATAATAATGTACTTACGTACGAACTATATCGTTGGCTTGGACATAAAGACGGCGACGAGCTCACCACCTGTCACGTTGTCTCAAAAATATCTTCGGTGGACCTTCCACCGAAGATATTTTTGAGACAACGTGACAGGTCGAAGGGACTTAATTATCTAGATTTAATTTAATTTAAAGGTGATAGCTATCTTCTCTGTCAAAGAGTCGGCTTTTGGTGACAGAATAGTAGTACTATTTGTACTAACCTAGTTGTTGTAGCCGTGTAACAAACGGTTGTGTTCCATTTTTAACGGATTTATGAGAAAAACGAACCAGAATATAGCCAAAGTACTTCCCAAAGGTGGGGATTATGGCAAGTCTTCTTGCGGGAGCGATCTATATCCCATAGTAGACCTTTACAGGCTGTTAAATAAGTTAACAAGAGTATATTATTTTATTTTCGAAGTCTTATCTCTTTATGTATTTTATTGATTTTTAAAGAATGTAAGCTATGATAGAATTTTCTTGAAAGTCAGTCAGTCCGCTTCGATAGATTTTCTCATTGATCTAAAAGAAAAAAATTTCTTCACGCCTTTCAATAAAGATCTAGACAGATCTTCCACCGAAGACTTTTTTGGGACGACCAGCGATATAAATCGTACATAAGGTTATGAAAAAATCCCGTCGGTACGAGTCTACTATCAGGGGATTGAACTCGGTTTTTTCGTCTCTAATTTCGTTCACCCAACCACTCGGCTACCGTGACTTAATTAATCTAATCTACATAAAATTGTGTGACCGAAATCTCGACGACGAGATTTCGGTCACACAATTTTATGTAACTACGTGCACACAAGACCATGGCTAATTTACCCTTTCAGGTATTTCGAGCTCGACTCTTAATTACCGAAGCATTCTGCGCTTACGTAAGTTGGTTTTACTAGCAGAAAATTACTCGTCCCTGCGATAGTGCAACGGATGAAAGCGAACCAATTAAGTTTGAAAGCAATAAATTGAATCGGAAAATGCAATCACTTCTCATGCAGCTACAAAATTTATTAATTGCTTGAATGCATGCTTATAATTATTATAGATACTTTTATTTTCATAAGTTTTATAAAACCATTTGTCTTCTTTATCACTAATTATAAGATGAAATGAAACAAACGAAACTATCGCTATGCTTCGATGTGAGAAAAAAATCGTATTTAATGACCCTCTTGGTTAAATGTCGCTTACACCGGTTTTCAAGATCTTGTGTTCGATTCACGGACGGAGCGATACAGAAAACCAAATTTTCTCTATTCACTAGGATCTGTGTGTGATCTGGACGTCTGTCTACCCTAGTATGGAGAATAAGTTGCAGACATTTTTTTAAACTTTATAGAATTTCATTTATGGCGCATATATATTAAATATACACCATATTATTCTCCCCTAGCAACCGTTTGTAATATATAATTTTGGTGGGGGATGCCTGTTGCAGAATGTTACTGAAAAGTTCAATTAATTTTGAATAGTTTTAACAATCAGTCGTCACTGCTAAAAAAGATGTCCCTAAAATAACTATTATATTTATAAAAATAAATATAACAGTAATAATATTTACAAAACTAATTACGCTTAAAGATAAAATAAAAGTCATGATAGCTGAGCGGTTGGGTGATTGTAATTCAAGTAACCTTAGTACCCCAGGGACAAGAGAGGGGATTTATTTCCTTTGACATTTATTTCATTGGACATTGGACATAAAGACACCGGTAAAATGTGAGGCGAAGAGATAAAATTGTCTAGACATTTGACTATCCCGTATTATAAAATGCATGAAGATAAAAAAAAATATCGGATTATACAATATACGGTGATATCTAACTAATTGATTAACAAAATGCAATTATCTTTTCTGTAGAGCTGCGAAATTTTCAATTTATCGAGGCGGTGTAGTTTGATGGGTGCGCTTCGGATATGTGCATGTTAATCAAGTTAACAATATTCATTCCCTTGTTAATATTGTTTATTGCGAACTATGTATGTTGATGAAACCCACTTTTCGGAGATAATTGATAGCGCTTCCGTAATTTTCACTTATTTTTGATCTTAATGAAATGCTCATAGCATTGGTGTGTAGTTTAAAGTTAAAACATGGTTTATTTTATTATAGAAAGATAGATTATTAAAACCACTGTTTTATTATTAAAACCACATTTTTCGTTACTTGTATATTTTATATCACATGTGTTCGTGAGTTTTCTTCTTTTTGTAATCAGTTCGTACGCTAAAATTCTCCAAACAAAAATGTTATCGTTTTTCCTAAATATGAAGTACAAACCTTTGCTTTTGTAACCATTTTATAAATTATAATAACAACCTGAAATATATTCAGGTCGTTGACATTATCAGAATTTGATAATCCAGGGACGGATTCAAAAGCTTATTTAAATTAGAATGCAAATGGTGAAATGGAAACTGCCCTTGTCGAGTTCATTTTAGATAAAATTTTGATTAAAAATAAGCAACTCTGCGGTTTTTATGTTTATAACTTTTCATCTACGATTTTCTCTGCGCTTAATAACAAAATTCGTACGTGATCCTTTAATTTTTCAGAGTAAAATTTAGCATATGCCTTTCTTTAAACACCGAATACGAGTATGTATATCCAAATTTGAGCAATATCAAGCTTAAAATCTCTACAACAGTAACCGTTATTGTTTTTTCTTTAAAAAATAAGCTCGAAAGAAATTAGCACAGCACAGTAAATTATCCATATACCTACTTAATTTCTTTCAGTTCGTTTTATTTATTGTGGCATGTACAGGAAACAAATGTTGATTTATAAAAACTTTCTTAGAAAACCGGTTTTTGCCATATGGTATTGGAGTAAGAATTTAAGAAAATTTAAGAATTTAAGACATAAAAATGCGCAATGTGTGCTGCAATAATAAGAGTAGAAATTAAGTAAAAGTAATAACTTTTCAACTCAGACTAACTTCTTTAATTATCAAAATAATTTCAACTTTTGTTCGTAAATCGTATTTACAATTATTAATTTTGTAACATTTTTTATCTTCACGATAAATATCTTTTTATCTTCACGATAAAAGTCACGATAGCCGAGTGGTTGGGTGGTTGGAATTTCGAGTCGAGAAACCCGAGTTCGATCCCCAGGTGGCAGGCTCGTACCAATGGGTTTTTCAAACAATTACGTACGAATTAAATTTAGGGGGAAGGGACTTAATTGTCTAGACTAGACCTCTGTCTACCCCTGTATGGGGAATTGCGTGAAGATAATTTTTTTTTATCTTCACGAATTTTACAAATCCATATAATGTAGTTAGAGGTTCAGATAATTTAGTTCTTTTGACCCACATTTCGATGGAGTTTATATGAGACAACGTCACAGGTGGTGCGCCGGTCGCTATTTTGTTATATTCTAAAGTTGCGTATGCATAAAGTTTTATTAATACAAAGTCTATCGTAAACAAACATAACAACTGAACATAAGGATACAATTTCTATTCTGAGTTATATCCGGATGTTCTACTTTACTCTACGCTCTATTAGATTGCTTATGTAAATAAGTGGGTATGCGTACGAACTCTTCATCTTTTCGTACGAAATCATGAAAAATACGTTCCATGCGCAAAAAAAATATTACTTTACTTTGCAAACAGTCAACAAGACTTCTTAAATGTCTATTAATAAAATATGATCTGGTATGCCTATAAGATTTGTCCTTTGCTCATCACATTCGTCGTGGTAGAGAACACAAAAACTGCCACATTACTATCGTACATACAGTAGTCGTATATATACAGTTATTAAATAAAATAAATAAATATCTTCACGCAATTTCCAATACAGGGGTAGACAGAGGTCTAGTCTAGACAATTAAGTCCCTTCGACCCACCTTCCACCGAAGACATTTTCGGGACAACGTGACAGGTGGTGAGCCCGTCGCCGACTTTATCTCCCAGCCAACGATATAATTCGTACATAAGTTCTTCAAAAACCCTTTGGTACGTGCCTGCCACCTGGGGATCGAACTCGGGTCTCTCGACTCGAAATTCCGACCACCCAACCACTCGGCTATCGTGACTTTTTATACAGTTACTCATTATATTAAACCACGTGGTACTTAGAAAGTAAGTATTTTTCCTCTCTTTCATTCCTCTTATATTAATTAATAAATTAATAAATATGTTGCTCTGATCCCAAAGTGAGTAGCCAAATCACTTTTGTTACACGAAGGTACCACAAACACCAAGACCTGAGATAATATAGAAAAAGTTATTTCTACACTATCCCGTCCGGGAATCGAAACCAGGTATTCTATGCTGTCGGCACTATGAAAACCGGTATATACATCACACGTCCACAGAGGTTGTTCTTTTATATTACTTCTATTGTATAATATAAAAGAACAGTCACGATAGCCGAGTTGTTGGGTGGTCGGAATTTCGAGTCGAGAGACCCGAGTTCGATCCACATTTGGCAGTACCAATGAGTTTTTCTAAAACTTATGTACGAATTTCATCGTTGGCTTGGACATAAAAGGCGGCGACGGGCTCACCACCTGTCACGTAGTCCCGAAAATATCTTCGGTGGAAGGTGGGTCAAAGGGACTTAATTGTCTAGACTCGACCTCTGTCTACCCCTGTATTGGGAATTGCGTGAAGATATTTTTTTTATTTTTTATATAAGAAATATAACTGAATAGTAAATAAATACACATATAGATAGGGTCAACATCACATACATTGCTCAGATCCCAATGTAAGATGCTAAAGCACTTGAGGTAAGGAAATCAGAAACAACGAAGGCACCACAAACACCCAGACCTGAGAAAATGTAGAAAAAGTTGTTTTTCTACATTGACCCGACCGGAAATCGAATCCGGGACCTCGAGATGACGACACCTTGATTACCAGTATTTTCACCACTCGTCCACGCGAGTCTTCATAAATTTGTTTGCAGTAGTATTCCTAATAGAGAAACAAGCGAAATGTTTACACATTAAATTATTGAAAAGATTATTATATTAGGAAAATGAATAAGTTATGACGTGAGACAAATGAATTTAGCCTCATGACGAATTTTAGTCACACGACATGACTATGCAATTTTTTGTGATTAATAGATTTTACTATACTATGTTATATTTACTGTACAGTTATAATTACATAATATGACATACAATCAAAAGGAGTCAGGATAGCGTAGTGGTTCGGTGACCGGAATTCGAGTCTAAGAGACCAGAGTTCGATCTACAAGTCTCGTAAAAAAAATTACGTCAGATTTATATATAGACTTGGACATAAATACGGCGACCCCCGAGGTGGTGAGCCCGTCGGGTCACGTTGTCCCGAAAATATTTTTGGTGGAAGGTGGCTCAAAGGGACTAGACTAGACCTCTGTCTACCCCTGCATAGGGAATGGCGTGAAGATGTGATGTTATAATTTATTTATTTTATATTTTTTTATTTTGACATCTTATTTTTTTAGCGGCATCAATAGTTAATATAGAGGTCGCTAATTTTTACAAAACTTTTATCGATTCCTACACGAGACAATACTATGACTGTTCAAATGGTTGTCTTACGCCGCATTAAAAACATATTCTTTACGATAATACAAAGACAACTCTACAAAGAGTTATTTACTCAACGCGAAGATATAATACGACTTGATAGAAGTCGAAGAAAAAGCCATTTTCCTTATCTTCTCCACGGATGTCAAAGTTTTAAAATACAGAAAAAATGGCGTAAATTACAAAATTATAATGCACATTCCTTGTAACCGACACGTCGTTTTAACCTAAGGGATTCAAGCGCCCCCATAAAAAGGTTCGATTTGAATCGTCGCTTTACCCTTGTACCTTTTTCACCGCCTTCTCAGTGGTAGGGGGTGCTGGGGTTGCGCGCGCATACAAAATCAATACGGCTAGTGCTGCTACGCACAAATACAGGCAGGAGTAGAGATGTCATGGCCAGGCTATCGATATTAATTAACTGCCTATCTCTTGAGTGTTTGAATGCCTCGTTCAAATAGGTTCATGATTGAGTGATTCGTTTGCGGCTATTGTCCGATGATAGAGATATCTCAAATAGTCCGCGTATTTGAGACATACTTTTATAATTATTTATCGATCCTTTTATTCGTGAAATTATAAAATGGTAAAAATATGAAAATAATAAAATAAAAAATAAAGCTTTTCATGCCATTCTCAATATATGGGGACAGAGGTTTAGATAATTAAGTCCTCTCGACCCACCTTCCACCGAAGATATTTATGGAACAACGTGAAAGGTGAAGAGCCCGTCGCCGTCTTTGTGTCCAAGTCGACAGTATTAATCAAACATAAGTTTTTTGGAAAAAACCTGCCTCTTTGGGATCGAACTATGGTCTGTTGACTCGAGTTAATATGGTCTGTTGACCAATAAGTCAAGCACCTGGCTATCGTGGTCGTTATGCAATGCTTATGCTGCTATGAAAATAATGATAAAAATACTAATAATAAAAGTATGACATGTCCATGTTGTTTTACTGAGTTTTGGTGTGGTCTAAAAGACCACTAGAAGAACAACAACAAGTGTCTACTGCCATCTGTCGCCATTATGATTTACACAAAGTTTAAGTCTCCCCAAGTCGCCTTCGTGACACGGGGAGAAAAGAGTTGGTGCATTCTCACGTCGTTACCACATGGCAAGACAATGTATGATTATTTTAAGGTTGGGTTTTGACACTTGAACCTAACTGGGAGACGTTTTTGGCGTGTTTAAGTTTTAAAAAATGTGGGGATGGGAACATTTTTATTTATAATTGTGTTTTCCGGCACGCTTGCTCCAAGTCCCACTGGCCAATGCCTTTTTATCTTCACTCTTGCCGTTTTCCTTGCTGGACGTCACGATAATCGATTTATGCTAAAAACTTTTCTAATAATATATTATCTCCATTTTATTCCTAATACTGGAGAATGCAGAGGTCTAGACAATAAAGCTCTTTCGACCAACTTTTCATCATAGTTTTTTTGGGATATCGTGACAGGCGATGAGCCTATCGCCGTCTTAGTGTCCAAGCGAATGGTATTATTACATACATAAATATTTACTCAATCAATGTCTTCCTTTCAGTATATGAAAGGGTTTTGAGATTAGATGTTTCATGTCTACACTTACGAGTATATTAAAGTTATTGACTGAAGTTTTTGAAGTTGCCATAATATATGGTAAATGCCTCTAAGAGGCGTACAAAAGAAATATTTAAAATATTGACTGGTTCATGTTAGAGAGGATGACTTAGAGGTCCGTTTCTGAATAGTATTTCCACAGTGCGGTGGAAGTCGGGAGGTTCAAATCTCACCGATCTAAGTTTATTTTTTAAATTCCTCATTTATTTACACTTATGTCCTTAAAGAATTCATAATATTAAAATTATCGTATATATTAGATGACCTTATTAAAGACGGTCCGTAGTTATCAAACGATTGAATCGGTTACCGCTTGACATTTAAAACAAAATGGCTAAACTTTTCTCATTAACGAGGCCGGGTTCGTCAATCATTAGCATCGTTATTTTTCTTTGTTGAAAATAATCTCATTATAAAATAAAACGATATCGAATTGCTGGAAATTTTAATTGTCTTTTGAAAGTTAAGAAAGTAAAGCAGTCTTTAAAATCCCTCTGCTGTGCAAAAGCCTTCCAATAATATTTACTGATTTGAGCCATGAAAGGTCCGACACGGTGCTCCAGGGAAGGTTGGTGGACTTTATAAGTTCTCGTAATTTTTATTTAAATTTTCTCCAATTATTTTCATCGGCTTTGAAGTAAAGGCGGCGACAGGCTCACCATCCATCACGTTGTCCTCAAATCATCCTCCTCAATCTTCCTCAGTCTTCCAATTACCCCCAGTATAAAGGGTATTGGGGAATGGCGTGAAAATATTGTATACTTACATCGGCAACCATGCATACATAAAGCAGGCATAACTGAAATAGTTAAAATTGCTTGTTAACAATTTCAGTCATGCCTACACCGGAACAAATTCTCGTTATATGAAATTTTGGCGTTCATCCTATTATAATCGCATGACATTTTTTTCCATTGTCTTAATTACGATATTAATACGACAACGATACGATATTAATGATGATAATGATATAAATATTACCCTAATGGGTAGACAGGTAGTCTATTAGATACTTTCGAGCTAATTTTCAGTCAGATAGGTTATCGCTGTCTTTTTACATTAATATCCATAAATAGTGATATTGATTTCGTGCATATAACTTTGTATTTTAGCTTATTTAACTCGCGTTAACTGGCATCCATGTTATGCGAATCAAAGGAAAAAAGAAATAATGTAATAAATTTTAAAATAAACTTTTAAAATTTATTACATTATTTCTTTTTTCGATATCAAATATCTACAATAGTGACAAACCATGGGCTAGACTTAAAACTCCTTGTTACTCCATCTTCCAAACTGCAAACTATCACAAGATAGATGTAGGTGTCTGTCTATCATGCCGCGTGGAGTCTGGGTAATAATGTATGATTTTGTCTTATCTAACTGCGTAAGAATATATTTGATATATAAGAATATATTTTCTCTCACGGCAAAAAAGGAGGATTATCGCCGAGGGCGACCAAGGAAAATTCTTGAAAATTACTAAGGCCACTAACAGATGGCGGGATAAACATTTTTAACAATATTGTATCAATATTAAGCAAACCGGTGACGTGGTCTAAATGTGCAAGGTGTCTGGTACTATAATCGCCAATTTGCTTCATAAGCTTGGCGATATTGGCACATCCACTTAGAGGTCTACGTCCTGCAGTGGAATATAAATAAATAAGTCCATAGAGTACAGAACCCACTTGTAATCAGACGGTCTATGTGTTTTATATAGCCTTAAACGCGAGAGTGTCTATCTACTGTGTTGCGAATGGTCCCTTGTGTCTGAAATTGAATTTATATTGGATACGAAAAGTTTGGGCAAGTGAATGAGTGCCTCGGTGTTAACATGGACAGTTATGGCTGTATTATATATTACTTACGAAATTGGAGAAGTCGTAGGTAGGAGGAATGACGAAGCGTATTTAATTTAAGTGTTACAGTAAAAGTTCTCTTATAAAGTACATTTATAAAAGTACTTGTACAATGAAAACTGATTGTAGATCTTGTTCAATTCCTGGACGAATTAAAAACTTTTTTTTTTAATGAATCTTAATGGACTGTACTCTAACTTCACCAGCGACCAGTCCATCGCTTGGTATATTAACGGTTAGTTAATCGACTGTTAAATAAAAAGATATTTACATTTTGATGAATATTGTGCAGAAGACATGTAATTTCTTGAATCTGTGTCATAAAAAGCTACGGCGTTCCTATAAAAGTTATACAATCTTAAAATATACGCACATAATATTATTTCATGAGTAGAATGAATAAAAATATCCATCCTCTCAAGATCACATCAAAACACCGTGATATATTTTTTATATATATCTTTGGGTATTTTTTCCATTACGAAGGTGGGCAAAGAATCCTTGTACACAAACATACATAACAGCCTATAAAAGTCCACTGCAGGACATAGGCCTCTTCCTTAGGGAGGACTTGCCATAATCGCCACTCCTGGCAAGCGAATTGGCGATCGCAGTATTAGACGGCTCGCACCTTAGACGTTGCTGCCCATCTTCGGTTTGATTATTTTGGTCTGATATTTTTAGAGATGGTTATCCCGCCATCTATCGGTTGACATAAAGATGTTAAAGGCTGTTTCCCTTAGTCGCCTCTTACAACACCCACGGGAAGAAAGGGCAATATTCTTACACCGTTACCACACTGTAAATCCTTGTACAATTAGACAAAATTTATATTAATATATTAATACAAGTACATCGATAAAATGATATGTAAGCTCTTTCTATGAATAGGAGTCGTCTTGGACAGTATCATGTACCGGTTTGAAAGGTTAGTTTGTGAGACAGTGTAATTATGGGCATTGAGTATTTAAGTAATTATGTAAGTAATTAGTCTTCATGGGTGAGAGCGAATCAGCGTCCTACATTTCATCTCATTTATTCAATAACAATCTTACAATTGTGTCTGAATCATCACACTTATATAGCTACCACAGACTTAAAGTGAACACATATTACAAATTTTTTAGTCAATAAATTCTATTGGTACCTGACCGGTTGCAACCGTGTACTTTGCCTTGAAATTTTTATTGCAGGAAAAAAAGAGATATCGAGGTGTTTTCTTCTCGTTTTTAATCTCATACTTTTCTCTTCTTTATTTCAAGTTGATGAGAGGTGTTCATGAGCTCTAGTTGTTGCTCCATTCCAAAAAAAAAAAAAAATATTCAATATTTTTTTTCAGTACCCACGGGCCACTGAACAATAGCAGGGTCGTCCAACTGCCTTGGATTTTTAATTAACTCCTCTAACCTTTACCGTCTATTCAAGGGCATTATATTCAACAAAGCAAATAACGTGTTCATAGCTCTTTATGAAAGGGGTTCGTTTATTCATAGTAAATGTATATAATATATGAAATCACTCGTAGGGATGAGTAGGGTCTCCTAAGTATTTCTAGTAACATATACATACGTCCAATATTAAATGCTACTTATATTATATTCCAAAGAAATGTTATCTTCATGCTTTTTTCAATACAGCGTTGAACAGAGGTCTAGAAAATTAAGTCCTTTCCATCCAACATACACCGAAGACATTTTTTGGGACACCGTGACAAGTCGTGAGCCTATGGCCGTCTTTATGTCCAAGCCAACGATATAAATCGGACATAAGTTTTATAATAGCTTTTAAAGTAATTTTTTTAATTAAAGTAATTTTTCCCAGATAATTTAGATTTAACTTAGGGTAACAAACCAACACCAGATTTTTCTTTTACAATCCTATCCAGAGTCACGATAGCCGAGTGGTTGGGTGGTCGGAATTTCAACTCAAGAGACACGAGTTCGATACCGAGGTGGCTCGTACCAATGGGTTTTTCAAAAACTTATGTACGGATTATATCGTTGGCTTGGACATAAATACGGCGACAGGCTCTATCTTCGGTGGAAGACTAGACCTCTGTCTACCCGTGTATTGGGAATTGCATGAAGATATTTATTTATAATAATTTAAATAAAAATGAAATATGTATTATTATTAGTAGTATTAATATTACTATTTATCTAATCACAAGAGATCGTGACTGTGTTCTGTGAAACAATTTCGAGCGAATTAAAACCGTAATACCTAATCTTTTTAAAACATTGTCATTCATAACAGACGATAAGAGATATCGTGAGCGATCCGCGAAATCCAATTAGTTTAGAGGAAGAGTACTTGCGACCCGCAAGGCTTGGGACGTGATTAAAATGACAAAGCGGGCCATTACACGGTATCAGGCAGACGCCCCGTCGTGTCGGATGTAGGCAATAACGAGTACGGACGCAGCAAGATTGGGTACGCTCGGAACCGAATCACTCCCTTTAACTAAAAATTTATGGTAATATAAAAGAAGCCGAGTCATAGATGTATCTAAAAGTCAAGGAAATGAAGAATAGTTGCTATCGTCTTTGCTGCAAAATTGTTCCGTTATCTATTCTTTGTCAGTACCACAGATTTTTTTGCAGCAACGCTATTCGTTCTATTATTTATTCTTTGACAGTGTCTTAGGTTCTTTCTAAAAAGAAATACTATTTTCTCTGTGTTCACGTTATTTGATACACTATCAATTGTATAAAACACATTGTATGTGGTTATTTCATTATATTTATTACTGTATAAAACTATTTTTATTATTACTTCTTATTATTTCCTAAAAAGTTTAAATGAATATCAAAATAATGGAAGCGATTGGCGAGCTCATTGATCTCGATACCGACACTCGAATTTTAGAAGCAGTAATTGAATTGAGGATTCAAAATATTGTACAATTTTTAAATGAATTTTCATGAAATTTGCATTTATTTTTTTGGAAACTGGGAGTTCAATTTTCGATTTCTTATTACAGGATGAACAAATGGTTATATTATAATGATTATATACTAGTTTCTGGAATAAGTTATCTGTCCTAATACAGCTTTAATGAAACGTTACTGCTGCTGTCTATCTGTCTGTCAACGTTATGGCCGAGAGGAGTTTATTTCTTACAGTAATTTATTTTTACAGCCCCCATCATTCGGTAGCTTTTCATTAGCAACAACACGTTTTGGGCTTTAGTTTTCTTTTTGTGAAATTTAAATTTAGGTATTATAATCTGAAAAATAGTAGAGCATGAGGTCGACCTAGGAATGGTGATTTTGCTCAAATGTAAAATAATATATAAAATAGGAATAGATGTTTCCATCAGCGTTTGTTGCACAAAATCATTTAAAATAAACTGAAAACTATTTCCAAATTTAGAAAAAATATATTTTTGAATATTCTAAACTCATTAAATAAGAAGAATTATGGCTAAAGAAATACTTAAAACTACACTGCGACCACGTAAATTTTAAAGTTTAACATCAATGGTTTTGTACTGTGATCGCCAATCCGCTTGCCAAGCGTGGCGATTACGATAAATCCTCCCAATGGGAGAGGCCTATGTCCTGTCAAAGTCCTACCAAAATCCACTGACTTTGACTCGCAATGTATGAGTTTCTTAGTATAAATGAAAAAACAAATTATAACAATTCGAAGACAACTTATGACTACATTAACTACATTTGGAGCTATTCTATCAATCATAATTGATTTATAGGAACATAGTTTTACATGTCACGTTAGATAGGTACCTCGCGCCTCAGACCCACCCTTGGAAAGTTCCGAGCCGGGGGTATTTAAAGGGCTTCCAACTTGTGCGTGGCAAACACATATTCTCCCTATTTTGTTGAGGAATCAATAATATGTCAAACGTGCTTAGAGCATTTTGGAGTTTACTTAAAAATGATTCAAGTTTTTAAGCAATATATACTAATGTTTACATGGCATACGCGAGGTTCTAAAGTATTTTCAATAACAATAATATTAAGATTCATTTAAATTTGGAAATTTATAATCATGAATGAAAAAATATGTGTTTTTAATCATTAATTTAAATAATCAAGTTTTAAATGATAGATTTCTTACATTTGTTGTACTACGTTTTTTGTTAACCCTGATGTCTAATAGCAACAAATGGTTGTAAAACATACTGTTGTACTGTCTAGCCAGTTATTTCCTGTAATTACCCGTAACGTTATTGATTATATTGGCTCAATACGACAAGGTTGACCTAGAATTTATAAACGCGTACGTTAATATACGTAATGAAAAACTTATATAACCAACCTATCGAATCCTATAGAATCGATAAAGGATCACTTGGGTCATTTTTCGTAAACAGAGTAGTCTCTGGTTATTTCTCTACAAAAGTATACTTCATATTTAAATGTTCAAATAAAGTAAGACACTTCAAATAAAGTAAGTAGCATTTCGTCCCAGATGACTTCATAAAACTCACCAAACACGTCTCTATCCCTGAGTATATTTTCTCTTTGAGAGGCTTATAGTATGTATATGTATATATATATATATGTATATATATATATATATATATATATATATATATATATATATATATATATATATATATATATATATATATATATATATATGTATATATATATATATATATATATATATATATATATATATATATATATATATATATATATATATATATATATATATATATATATATATATATATATATATATACATATATATATATATATATATATATATATATATATATGTATATATATATATATATATATATATATATCATCTATATTAAATACATTACTCTAATTCAAAATAAAGTAGCTTAAACACTTGTGTTATGGAATCATAAACAACGTAGGTACCACAAACACCCAGACCCGAGAAAAAATTTAAAATAAAAATATTTTTTCTAGTTTTTATCGAGTCTGGGTGTATATTGACTCGACCGGGAATCACACCCGGGATCTCAGAGCTGGCGACACCATGAAAACCGGTGACTACGCCACTTGTATATGGAGATCGTTAAATATATAGAACTAAAACTGCAAGACAAAACCTCTTAAGTGTAATAAAATAGAGGGTGACATCGGTTACTTCTCAAAAATTTAACTAATTATTAATTTGTTACCGTTATTTTAAAAATTTCATTGTAGACATGAGAGGCCTAACCATATTAACTAACTACATCACACCACATGCGTCGAGAGCTTAGAAGTATGGCGACGACGCCCGGAGTGACGCGTATTATGTAAATACGGGCGACATTTTCTTTAGCTTGAGTATTCAAGGAGACAAATGGTTCTTGCGGCGTTCTCCACTCCTCTTTTATCCATTTATCATGTCTATACATAATCTATACGTAGATTATACGGGGAAGAGTCGTCCGTTTTTTCGTCAAAGTTACATGATTTGGTTTGCCGCGTCAAAGGGCCGGACGGTCTGGAAACTAATGGCAATTCACGAACTATAAAAAAAATAAAAACGATGACTTACGTTGTCTTTTATTATTCCCTGTATTATCCCAATACAGGGGAAGACAGAGGTCTAGTCTAGACAATTAAGTCCCTTTGACCCACCTTCCATCGAAGATATTTTCGGGACAACGTGACAGGTAGTGAGCCCGTCGCCATCTTTATGTTCAAGCCAACGATATAATTCGTACGTAAGTTTTTGAAAAACTCGTTGGTAGGATCCTGCCACCTGGGAATCGAACTCGGTTCTCTTGACTCGGAAGTCCGACCACGCAACCACTCGGCTATCGTGACTTATATTATTATTTTTAATGTAATGATTAAAGTCACATAATATTTTTAGGTATCAACTATTAAGCCCTTTCCAGATTTCACCAGAGCTTATTTTGTAAAAGATGACTGGTGGTGAGTCTGTTTCACGCCCACGCTTAGTTACAAGAATGTGTATATAATAGTAGTAGTATGTAAAACCCAGTAGCTGTATTATTTTGATTCCACAGACTCCGAGAAGATGCAAACCAGAGAGTACATTACTCTGTAGTATACATACTCTTGGAATCTTTGTTTATAGATTTTATTATTATCTACTCTCTGAAGTTTTGCTACTTGTCTATATACCTGCATGGTGGTTGCACTACAGACTAAAAACTTTATCTATGAATTTATAATTTTTATTTTTATAATCGATCAACTAATGAAATGCAAGTAATATTAGGTCAGTGCCTTAAAAATGTTTGCGAAGCATTTTTCAGTCGAGTCTTTTAATTTCGAACATAGAAGTTGGCGCGTAAGTGAAAAGTGCAGAGTGAACAAGGCGGGAAGAGCGTTTCGAGGGTCGCCACATCTTGGTGAAGCGCTGCAGCTCGTCTAGGGTTGTCTATGACGTACTTGTGGAACATGTAGAATATTAATTGTATGTAAAATTCAAGTGATTGGTCCTATAGTATGCTAAACGGTAGAGGTAAACGGTACGGCTGAGAAGCTTTTCGAACTTCGGTTCGAGATTATGTAAAAAGAAGTATGTAGTAACGTATAAGAAATATGAAAAAGGATTTTAGTATTTATAAAATAAATAAATATCTTCACGTAATTCCCAATACAGGGGTAGACAGAGTTCTAGTCTAGACAATTAAGTCCCTTTGACAGGTGGAGAGCCCGTCGCCGTCTTAATGTCCAAGCCAATGATATATATCAACGACATACATAATTCGTACATAAGTTTTTGAAAAACCCATTGGTACGAGCCTGCCACCTGGGAATCAAACTCTGGTCTTTTGACTTGAAAATCCGACCTCCAAACCACTCGGCTAATCATAGCCTATCTATATATACTAATTATATAAGGCTATCAGGCCTTATATAATTAGTATATATAGATAGTATTTATATTTAAGCAATTACTAAGCCAGTTGTATCGGTGCGATCTATTATCTCTATTTTTCAAATGGGTGTGGCAGGTGACCTACCTTAAGCTGCTACCGATAGATAGATGAACAATCATTTCGAAAGACCAAAATAAACAGACCGATGACTTGCAGCAGCGTCACATGTTCCAGGAATCTGGTACTACGCTGGCCAATCTGCTTGTCGAGCCAAAATAATGTAAACTCTCTTATTAAGAAGTCTATATCGTGCCGTGTTCTATTATTATCGTATTAAAGTAAAGTCAGATACGGTAAATTAGCATTCTATAAGCAAAAATGTTAGTTTAAGATTTTACTCATATTAGTTTTAACAATTATTTGCTCATTTATTATTAGATTTTACTCATATTAGTTATTGTTATTTGCTCATTTATTATTTTTAGTTCACTAAAATCAAGAACAAGTTATTTAATTTCACCATAGAGTGTCAGGTCGGAAAATATATTTCAATATTCTGAATAAGAAGAAAGAGTAAAATTGAAGTCGTGTAAATGATGAAGATTAAACTTAACTTATGTTGACTTTATTTTTTAAAATAAACATAATTTAAGTTTAATCTTCAACTAGGTCATGGAAATCTTGGTTATCAAACAAAGCGAAATATAAAAAAGAGACAATTATTTTTATAAAATCATTAAAACAAAACCTTTGTGATAATAACCAACCCTGCCAACTTAACGATGCTTCGTTGTCAGTCTTCCAAGTACCACTACTATAGCAAGGAATCTACATACATTTGCATAAAAACGAAAGTGAGGGGGAGGACTTTGATTCGCCCTCCCACTGCTTTATAGTTCTTCGGAACAGGCTATTTTCTCGCCAGTTTTTCCGGAATAATGAACCACGATGTTAATTGTTTGTTTTAACTAATGGCATAGTTAATTAAAATAGTAGTATTAAAACAAAATATACTCTTAATTATTTTTTAAGATTTATTTCAGCGTATTGGATTTACGAGTAGTTTCTTAAAATGTACGTAATCTCGGTTTAAATTTCCGTGACGGCACAAAAATTTCTACAAAATTTTTAATTATTTTAATTATAAAAACTAAATAGATTTACTTTTCGGCGATGGATAAAATCATGATAGGAATAAATATATTTTGTTGATTAATAAAAAAAAAATTATTTCGAAGACTTTCGAAAGAGATCAAATGAATATTTGTGTAGACAAGTTTAAAAGCTCTCAAATATTGCCCAACTCTGTATTTTTTACATATAATATAAAATACGTTTTTACAGTCAGTTCTATAAAAAAAGAAAAGCATTATGTATACAGTATCCGCGTTTTGCTACCGAGGAGCTTAATAAAACACAACCGCATTTCTCTTAAAAATATATTTTATGTTCAAATGAAATATTTATCAAAGGGTTGTTAGGTGGAAAAGGCTTAGCGCAAACTTTCGTCTGTTGGCGAGAGCTCACCGAGAACGGTTTGCACGACGTTGCAATTTAAGTGTCTCCAGTTCTTAGACAATGAGTCGCCATTTTCATTTTAAAGGTTTTTCTACACAAAAGAATTTTTAATTTCGCACTTCAATGCTTCCCTGTAGATACTTTGTATACTGTACAGCTAGAACTTACATTCCTTTTACAGAAGTTACATTGAAGTATCTGTTGCTATTATTCTTGCGTTAGTTTTGGTTTGGAAATTTTATTGTTTAATTCTAAATAAATAAATAAACACGCATATAGATAGGGGGTCAACATTACATACATTACTCCGATCCCCATGAAAGATGCACTTGTGGTATTGGAAACGGAAAAAACGAAGGCACTACAAACACCCAGACCCAAGAAATTATAGAAAAAGTGGTTTTCTATATTGTCCCGACCGGGAATCGAACGCGGGACCTCGAGATGGCGACACCTTGAAAACCGGTGTTTACGCCACTCGTCCACGGAGGTCGTCGTAAGTGAAAATTAAATTAAATTAAAGTGTCAATAGCTTCGTGTCAAGTCACGATTTCGAGGCAATAGACCCGAGTTCAATCCCCAGGTGGCAGGCTCGTACCAATGGGTTTTTGAAAAACTTATGTACGAACTGTATTGTTGGCTTGGACATAGAGACGGCGACGGGCTCACCACCTGTCATGTTGTCCCGAAATTTCTTCGGTGGAAGGTGGGTCGAAGGGACTTAATTGTTTAGACTGGACCTCTGTCTGCCTCTGTATTGGGAGTTGCGTAAAGATATTTAATTTATATTAATTTAAAAAAAATATTTTAATGAATTACAGTTCGGTTCAGGAGTCCCAGCCTGACAAAACCACTCCAGATACAAGCTTTGAAGCTAAGGTTTAGAAGTTTACATGGAGTTAAGGTTATGGTATATTATTAGTGTAGTTAATATTATGTAAATTAATCCTTAAAGAAAGTGAGCCAATAATGTATTCAGTATTGAAAAGTAAAATTGTAAAGTCATTATCTCAATATAAGCTGGCGTCTTCGTTGTTTCTTATTAAGTTTCAGGGAATAAGAGTGCAAACTTTGCCAATATCGGACACTTGGCGTTCCGAGCGCTCGCCCGTCTAGCGTAGCCCATACAATGTTAAGCAGGTTCTTGTCTCGTTACTTGAAATGTGAACAGAATGAAACTTTTTACTTTGTACATTTTATTATCTCGTTTGTTTGTTTGAATACTTTAATATAACTCACACTGTAAGAAGAATGTAGTGCTAGGTTGTGTCTATGCCACACTTATTTTAATCAAATAAAATAAAAATAAATATCTTCACGCAATTCCCAATACAGGGGTAGAGAGAGGTCAAGTCTAGACAATTAAGTCCCTTTGACCCACCTTCTACCGAAGATATTTTCGGGACAACGTGACAGTTGGTGAGCCCGTTCCCGCCTTTATGTCCAAGCCAACGATGAAATTCGTACATAAGTTTTTTTTGAAAAACTCATTGGTACTGCCACCTAGGGATCGAACTCGGGTCTCTCGACTCGAAATTCCGACCACCCAACAACTCGGCTATCGTGACTTTAATCAAATCTAATCATTTATTTATCAAAATAAGAATAATCCTTTGTTTATTGATAGTCGTTTTTTTATGTATCACCGTTTTGTAATGAGATTTCCCTAACGGAGAAGAAACAGGCGAAAGAAACTCCGTAGTTATCCTCTTTTCTTGATCAGTCTTTTTTATTGATATTATACAAAAATATGATGTGATTTTTCTAGAAATAGTTTATCACCTCATTCGTAAGTCATTATTATGTATTAATTTCATATATCGTAGTCATTAATATATTCATTTATATTATAATAACAATTCTTATAAAGTTTTTCTTTGATAAATTTCTTAAACCTGTTAATAATCATGCTTTGCAGTTTGCTTTGCTTTTTTGAAAGTTTCGTTTCTGTAAATAAAAAAAGTATATAGTTACTAAATTGAACGGATAGGAATTATCCATTCTAGCGATGACTAATTAGATGGCTTTTGTTCCGGAACACGTGTTGTGCTTCCGGAATTGTTGCGGTTAGGGGTTTGAGGTTCAGGTGTGTACCCGCAGTTTGTATTAGCACGCAACCGATGCATGGTAGTATGGTGTATAATACACTATGCATTTGAAAACATACCTTAATTTTATGTCAAATATTATATGTAATAGAAAATAATATAATTTTATAAAATATATCAAATTTAATAATGAAACAATTTAATATCTTTAATATTATTTAAAAGAGGAAACAAAAGAAAAAAATTCAAAATCCCGAATGAAAAAGTGACAATTTAAAATTACAAAAGGATTGCATTAAAAACAAATATTGTGACTAAAAAACAAAATTAAAATAAAATGTAAACAAAGTAATTCTATTTACTAACAGTATTAACAGACTATATCAAGAGCTGAAAGGTTCAGTTCAATACCCGTATTAAGTTTATTAGCAAACTGTCCGTGCCCTTTCTTGGCAGTGGCGGGTGAAGAGACTTTCTTAGCTGACTCCAATGCTATCCAAAGCTTATAAGTAATTATATGCATAAAGTAAGCCCCGCCAGAAGGATTTGTTATAACCATTACCTAAATGTGTAAAATATATTGGACAATCACATACGTCATTTACTAAGATAATAAATACATATCTGTCATACAAATCATTACTTCTTGTCCGATTCGAACTCAGAATCTTCAGTTTCTAAAGCAACTATGTACCCTTCATAATTGTTTAATTTTTCTGCAAGTGAAAAAAATTATCAAAAATGACATCTATTTAGATAAAATTTTATTGAATAATACAAATTAAAAAAATTTGTCCAAACATCGTAACTCCAAGATGTATAGAATTATACATATACAATATACGTAAAATTGCATTTATTGCATTTAAAATTGCATTACTCTTAAGCAAAACGGATCCTGAAAA
The DNA here is from genome assembly GCA_029286605.1 of Sericinus montela. Classification (NCBI taxonomy): domain Eukaryota; kingdom Metazoa; phylum Arthropoda; class Insecta; order Lepidoptera; family Papilionidae; genus Sericinus; species Sericinus montela. The sequence continues at coordinate 875,867 of JAGSMR010000069.1, read as the reverse complement.
CTGCAGATAAACGGAAAAGGTTTCAGATAAAGGCAATGATAGTAAATTTTCCTGTTAATTTTATAGTTCGTTTCAAATCCGTAGCTCTAAAGCAGATCCAATAATTGCTCGTGAAACGCTTCCGCCGTCTCTGTTATTGATGATACTTAATCCGATGATGCGACAAATTGCTTCAGCCAGTTATAAGTTCAGGATTATACTTTTCATTGCTTAAGCTAGTCATATTTATTTGAAAATTTAAGTTAAATATAGCTCTTAAATAAAAAAAAAAACAACTCTTGGTTTGTAAGATATCTTGAATCGACACGATTGGCCAGGTGGCAGGTTTTTGGTTCTGCGATCTCCAATCCGCTTGACGATCGCAAAACCAAAAACCTGGCACCTTAGACACTGCCGCTCGTTACCGGTCTTTTAAATTTTGGTCTGGTATATTTCAAGATGGTTATCCCGCCATCTGTCGTAGCCGATTACATTTTGAGGGCTTTTCCCTTTGTCGCTTCCTACGGGCCACTCCCTTGTTTCCACATTATTACATTCCTATTCTTACACGGTTACTGCGACTAAAATGGTAAACAGTATTCTGTATTAATTATTATACTGCTGAAATCTCGAGAACCACATTACCTATTATCAATCTGTACCCGTCGCTTAACACTAAACGTTAAGTAATAAGCCATGGGGCGTAACACCGATATCAAGCCTATCCGCGCATTTATTGGCCGCCATTAACATCGACAATGATTTACAACTTTGATCCGTACACACTCTTAATCTTGCTTTTAACGAAACGGGACAATTTATGATTATGAGAAGGAAAATTTATGGTCCACGAATAAATTACAATTTTGTCACGGGCATGTACGATAATTAATCTTTACTCGGGGCGTTTATTATATCGCGAATGTCGTAAAATTTGAGGATGGGGAAATTCCGAAAGTCTTTGGAGTATCTACACGAATTTGGCTTACTTACTTAACAGCTCATAATAGGCTAAAACATAGGTCTCTACCATAAGAAGGGTTTTCCCTTTTTTATAGGATTAGGAACGTCGCAGTCAAGCCACTCACCATCTGTTACGTTATCCCAAATAAGCTCTGGTGAAAATTTTGTGGAGTCGAAAGAGCTAATGTCATAGCTAATGTCTTGATATCTGAAATACTCTGGATTAATTCCTGAGCTACCGACTGATAGCAAACCAGATTCGAAAAAATATAAAAAAAGTGTTACTTTATTTAATCTCACGGGACTCGAATTCGAAACCTCAGAGCAGGCGATACCTTAAGAACTGATGCATATGCCAGTCGACACGGAGGTTATTATATATTCTGCCCGTCATTATATATAGAAATTCCGTTATCTTTTGATTCCAATGCAATGTTTTATCACCATTTTGCCACCGAAGCATATTATCTGTTTTTATATTTTTCTTCTTCTTTATAAGTCAAATTAAATCCACTCCTAAGCTTAAACTCGGTATTTGTAGTTTTCCATTTCGCCACACGCTTGCTTTGTTTCTTCTGCCTATAAAATCACATCCTTTGGCAATCAAATTGCCGATCGCCAGCTTCAATGATGTGCTGAATTTTTCGCGGTAGTCTTGATAGTTCTCGAGATATGCTTCTTTCGAGACTTTTCTATTAGAATTCCCTTTTGTTTTATGAATAAAGGAAGTAGTAGTTAAATTCTTACGCCAACAGGGCGCGTTTATTACTGTGTGTGTTGCAACAGCATATATTATGTCAGCTCGATGTATTTGTCTCATTAAAAAACTAAAAAGAAGCACATGTCATTGGCGTAAAAATACGTCTCTTCTTATGTGTCGCAGGTTGTCGAAGGTTCAGAAAATGATTTGTAAAAAGATTGCCATTCGAATAGTGCTGAAAACCTTGGTCACTTCTTTTTTATGAATGTTAAAAAGAAAATTTTCTGGTCTCTCCCGAATTGACGTATTCATGATAAAAATAATTTATTATCTGGAAAAGTTTATTGATTTGTTTTTTTTTCTATTTTCGTCTTATAAATAAAACTTTTTAATGGACATAAGAATTTATAATTAAAAAGATTACCCTCATTTCATGTCTTAAGCTAAGTTCTCGTAAATTGAAAATTGCTTTAATTATACAAGTAATAAGTTTCTTTGAACTACCGCCACCGTGCCGTGCTTCAAAGTGAATATTTTCTCGGTAAAGTGTGAGCAGGCGCTAGAAAAGTACACAACATGCAGGCTTCGTAAAAGCGTTGAAAGTTTGTTCTAGAATTTTCGCGGAGCAATGTAATTAGTTGGAAGTTTAAAATGTTTCAGTACTTCACAGGATTTCTATATATGCGTAACTTAACATGCATTTAGTATAGTAGTTCTTAGTTAATAAGTATAGTAATATATACATATACTAATATAAACATAATCTTGTTTCTGTAAATAAAATATATAAAAAAAATGTAATGCTTAGTAATTTCTCATGAAAAGCATTCTGGTTGATTAACTAATATAATTTTGTTGAAGACTACCTTTTGTGGTTCGCGTGGTTTATTGATAAAAAGTAGCATATACTATACCTTGCCTAAGCCCAGGGGAGGCTTCTGACAGAACAGTTCAAATAGCTCATTAAGAAAAACTGATCTAACTTCATACTACTTATACCACAAGCTATACTTTGAAACAAACTGTTACTCTCAGGACGAAGGAAGTATTGATATTTTTGTTACTTGTCATAATGTTATGACCAAATTACACAAAATCTCCATAAATTATGGCCTGTTATTCTGATGTATAGGCTATATTTCTGTACAGTTTCATAAAAATTCTTTATGTAGTTTTTGTCTGAAAGAGGTAACAAACATCCACCCATACATCGCACGGATTTTCGCATTTATAATAAGATTTACTGAGATTTTATTTATAAATGTACTGGCCGAAAAGTTTTATTTTCGTTTGCTGAAAATTAAATCAATTTCATTTAAAAAAAATAGTTTCCTACAGACTTAAAGGTCGCATGTTCCGCGCGAGTAGTTTCGAAAGCAGTATATTACAATATCTATCGTGATCCTGCAAAACTTTCTCCGCAGTACCGCAGTTTGCACTTAGAGCTGTTGCCCTCGCCCTTGTTAGTGAACTATCGATCAAGTCGATAAGAGGAACATGAGCGGGACACCACTTCCATTAAACTTATATTGGAAGAAATACGTGCATACCACATTTTGCATAGTTAAGAAATTATTTAATAATTAATATAAATTTGATTTAAGTTAATTAAGACTTGTTGATGTCACATGTAAGCAGGCGTAAGAATATATCGCTTTTTTCTATGGTTGTCTCTTAAGAGGCGACTTAGTAGAAATCATGAAAACACCATTATCTACCGACAGATGGCGATGGTAAACACCTTGACAAATACCAGAACTATATTCAGCGTATGTGTTTCGGGCAGCAGTGGCGATTACGGTAAACCCGAGTTTGATTCACAGGTGTTAAGCTCGTACCAATGGACATAATGACGGTGACAGGCTCACCATCTATCTCGTTGTCCCAAAAAATATCGTCGGTGAAAGATGGGTCGATGAACACTGTCTAGACCTTGTCTACCCCGGTATTGGGAATATCTTCAATTTTTTTCAATATTAAATAGGACGTTATTATAGGGCTGGGTGTTTAGGCTAACGGAATTTGAAATATATGACTCGAGTTCGGTCCCCAGGAGAAAGTGTCGAACTAAATTTATTTTTTCAAAACTTAAGTGCTATTTGTTTTAGATAAACTGCGGTGATATTGGTGGTACAAAACTGTCTAAACCTCTGATCACCCTGTACTGAGAATACAGTCGCGAGCATCCTTTTATTTTGAAAACATTTTCAGGAAGTTTTGTAAACAATTGTTTTTAATGTGAAAAATATTAAATACATACTACCAACCTAATAATATATCATTATTACGTCCTTCAAAGAAATTGGTCCGCGACCCACGCGGCTGCTTGATTTTATATTAGAAAAGTAACTATTATATGAGACGATGTTATTACAGGAAATTTTATCAAAAGAAGGTTAATTATTTGCTGGAATTTTCTGAATTATTCGATATAATTTGATGCTCGAAATATTTTAACAAAGTCTTTCATTCTACATCGTATGAAAATTAATATATCTTATGTTGTTACGATGTATTTCGTCTATTAATTTTATTTTTTATTTGTCTATTGGAAGGCAGCAAGAGGTATTAATAGTACTTATTTAAAGATATAATTAAGTCCGCGGGATGAAGAGCTAGTGTCCTAAACTAGGCAATAACTACTTTAGGTACCAGTCTCCTAGAATATGCTTAAAGGCACGGTTTGGTCATGTCTGTTACATATTTAATTTATTTATACATAAAGACCTGTAATAGTGGACTGCTGGATATAGGCCTCTCCCGTGGGAGGGTTTGCCATAATCGCCACACTCGGAACGAGAATTGGCGATCGCAGTAACCAACATGTCGTTCCTTGGATGCTGCCCGTCACCGGTCTGCTTACTTGAGTTAGGTATTTCTTAGAAATAGTTTTCCCGCCAATCGTCAGTAGTCATTGTAAACAGTAATTTGTTAGACTATCTCTTTCTCCCTTCTCTCTCTTCAGCAAGCGGATTTGAAATTACAGTTCCAAATGCCCGCACCTAAACAATTTCTACCCGTCATCATACTCTCTAATGATCTTGTATATTTCGTGTTTGTGCGTCGTGGTTTTTTAAGTTGTTGTTTTGATTACAACGCTTACATGAAGAAAAAGAGTAGTCTGTTCTTTCGTTGAGTCTGTAACGTACGATGTGCTGCAGGAAAAGGGTAAATACCCGCTCGGATGGGTGATCGTGATCTGGGGAGGACGTCTCCTCAACCAGTTTGCGCTATCGGTAATCGTATATATGCGTGTAATCGTGTGAACTTCAACAACGCGGTGTGGGATGTCGAAGTTTTACCTGAATCCGCAACTGGCAAACTTCTAATGAGGAGAGGAGACGTAGATATCGCCATAAGTCTATCAAGTATCCAGTAAAACGTAAAAAACAACATTAAAACTTCAATTTTCAAAAAACAACATTAAAACTTCAATTTGTAACGTAAAGATGTTAGAAATAAAAAGAATATCTGTGTGAAAACCTTTTTATAGCAATGACATTAACTGATATGTAAAGGTTCTCATACACACTAAATTTAATAAAATTTAGTTGAAAAGCAAAGGGAATAGAAGGGCCGAAGCTAGGATACTAGTTACGCGGAGGACTAGGCACGTAGCAAATTACACAAGTTGCCTCGTTATAACTGACTGACAAGCTGGCAAGACTAACTTCAGCACTGGAGTTGAGACTATTCACGGGATCTTCGTAATTTGCAGACTTGTCTATTTGTTTACACCATTTAAATTGCTAATGCTGCGTGTATAACATTAGTGCTGCCATAGTTCAATAAATGTAACGATGTTAGTTTTTTAGTTTATTTACCTATTTAACAGACTATAAAAGTCCACCATACTCTAATACAGTGTAAAAAATATCTTATCTTTAATAATAATCTCCAGGTTTCTTGTATATAATAAATTTATTTAAATTTAAATAGAATAGCGCGAACAAAACTCGAAAGAAACACAGTAATTGGTCAAGAGAAAAGCAACCGACGGCGAGCTTTAGCGTTTAATGGATATAAGTTTAAAGCGAGTGCACTTTAAATTAATTAACCGAAAAAGAAGAACGCAGAAATAGTGCAGCAAAAAGTCAGATGTTAATTGTTAAAGAGAAGAAATTCAAAACGAACAACGGGCTCTGGCTGGCGAGATAAACATTAAACAAAAGTACTCACTCCATTTTAAAATAACTTAACATTTCGAAGTGATAGTTAGTCGGCCAGTTTAGGCAAACGCAGGACGATTATTCACTGAGTGCAGTGACGATCTATAAAATGTTGCGAGGAGTCAATGGATGCAGAGGGAAAACTTAAGGGCAGGCTATAGGGACAACATCACATACCCTCTGATCCTGAAGTAAGCAGCTTAATCACTTGCATTATAGAATGAGAAACAATGAAGGTACCACAAACAACAAGACTCGAAAAAAAATTTTGAAAAAGTGGTTTTCTACGTTGACCGGTGAATGAATGAATGAACGACGAAAACCGGTGTGCACGCCACTCGTCCACAGATGTCGGCTTATGTTTAGCAGTAGATTATTAAGTTGTAAAGAAGACGAAGAATTTAGTGATTGAGTCTTACTTTAAATTACACAAATGATCACAAAAATGTTACACAAATATGTATTCAAATTCCATTTACAAAATCGTTCGGTGTTATTTTTCTCAACCAGAATGTTTTTATTGGTTCTATTTCTTAGATTAATTAAATTATTTAAACTAATTTCTCTCGAGATTAACGTTTATAGTGGTTTACACTTGCCGTTCAAATAGCTAAACCAAAATTTAGTAGAAAGTAACGTGCGTATAGGGTGCAAAGAAGTAGTCTTATGCTAAGGTCGGCAATCGGCTTGTCAAGCGAAACATAACGGCATTTCTTTTTTAATAAGATATTGTTTTAAAGGGTGTCCCTTTCCCTTTTCACACATAAGAGCCTACTGACATAAGTCTACTTCACGAGGCTTCTCCCATGAGGAGCATTACACATAATCGCTACACTTGACGAACGGATTAGAGATCGCAGTACCAGATACTTCGCATTTTGTCTGTAATCGGATTCTGATACGATATTTCAGGAAATTTTTTTTTAGTTGTTTCTTACGGCTAGAGATGGAGTGGTATATACTGACGCCGATATCACAGGGTAACTTAAGAACACATTAAGTTGTTAAATATTACTACTATTTTTTACCTATATACATTATTACATTACAAACTATTTAGAGGCTGATAAATCAACTTACGCGTATCACAGAATTAATTAAAGTAAAACACATTTTGTCATCGAATAAAGACGAGTAATTCAAAGTTATCTGAAGCTTTGCCGCAAATAAGCTCCCTTAAGTATCAAACAGTAGCTTTAGAGAGGGGTCTAAGCTCGAAGTTAATTACTGTCGCTATGTGATCTGAGAGATTGGACTTAAAGCACAACAGTTACAGCCTAAGTTAACATAACGCTGCATTTCGACGTTAAATGAACATGTTAAGATTGTTACTTCCTTGTTAAACAATTTAAGCGAACCTTTTGAGACAGCACAACATATGAAAAGTCTAAAATAGTCACGATAGCCGAGTGATCGGAATTTCGAGTCAGGAGACTCGAGTTCGATTCCTAGGTGGCCGGCTCGTACCAAATGGGTTTTTTCAAAAACGTATGTACGAAATCATCGTTGGCTTGGACATAATGACGGCGACGGGCTCACCACCTGTCACGTTGGCCCGAAAGTATCTTCCGTGGAAGGTGTGTCGAAAGGACTTAATTGTCTAGACTAGACCTCTGTCTGCCCTTGTATTGGGAATTGCGTGAAGACATTTATTTATTTTATTTGTTATATTCTAAAATATACATTATCTAAGAAAAATTCTAATAAGTTTATTTAGATATAGCCAAGTTTATTTAGATAAAATCTCTGAGAAAGTTCGCCGATATTTTTTTTTTATAAAATAACTATTTTTATACATATTAAGTTTATTTAAAATATTTATGCGCATGTATTATAGCGTTATTTATTTTCCATAGAGATACCTAACTAAACTGGTAAGACTGGTGGCAAGTATGTATGTATGTCCAAGCCAACGATATAATTCGTACATAAGTTTTTTTTTGAAAAACCCATTGGTACGAGCCTGCCATCTGGTCGAACTCGCGTCTCTTGGCTCGATATTCCGACCACCCAACCACTCTGCTATCGTGACTCTTATTATTGATATGTATTTTAGAATGTACCAATAATACATATATGTTTTGGCTTATTTGAAGTTATAAAATTAGATAATGCATGTGTAACAAAAGAAGTTTGTGTTAAGGTAGCCTTTTCCCAAGCCCTATCTCGGTCATCGCAATGTTTCTGTTATTTTGATGTTTGTTTTTATATTTGAAAGTTTTTAGTCTCTTCTAGTCACAATATACGATAAATCCGTGATAAAAAATAGCTTTTTGAACAAGAGATATTAAATAGCTATCCGGAAAAATAGCAAATAAAAAGTTTTATTACGGCTCTGTATTAACCGGCCCAAACAAACAATGTCGGCCGTTGTTGTTACGGCTATTCTGCAAAATGTTTACTCTGGATTTACCACGAGCTTATGAAAGGCGGTTTTGGGATTACTTTGCTCTTGTATGTTAGTTCTAATTGAGTTTTTTACATACTGGCCAAAAACGGACCTATGTATTGCCTTGTATATAAAAAGAAATAAAAGATTTATAAACGACTCAGGTATACTACATAGAATTTATTGCTTAAAAGAAAAAATTATACATTTGCTATGAAGCTAAAATAGTATTTCTTATAGCTTTTTTCACGTTTGTATGTTCACGAGGCATGCTACCGCCATTATTCGTCATTGTGCCCCATTTGAAGTACAGTATCACGTTCCTATCGATTAGAAATAAAACAACGGTGAGCTGTTTGCTAAATGGAAAAACCCATGAAAGGCACGAAGGGGGCATTGAACTTATCCGATGCTTTTACGTATGGGGTGAGAGTTAAATTATTTTACGGAGGTTAGACATTGTACAACTCTATTAAGTTGCCGTTATTTTATAAATGCTTGTAATTTTGTGAATGAAATAATTTTTTCATACACGAAAATAGTGTCTAGCATTTAAATTTAAATTCGCCTGTTAAAACACCATCGTTATGAGAGGAGGTGGTATATAGTTATATCCTAAAAATTCTTCATCTATCTTCTTTCATTCTTCTCATTCTAACGGAATCAGCTATCACTACCGTAGACTGATATCTATGCACATACTCGTATAACGGTTTGCTAAGATAATAATCTTCTATGTATATAAAAATACAGCACAGTGCCGTAATGTTAAGGATGCGTGATTTTATTTATTGCCATAGTAAACGTAGTAGTTGTCTGACAAATTATTTTCTTCGTATCGTTCTCGTAGTCAATTAAAAAACAATACCTTTATCGCTTAAGTCATTACTTTGCAGTCTTGTATAAAAAAGTCAGTACAAATTTCATAAAGCATTTACATTGGTTACTATTTTAAGGATTGGGGGTCAATGATCCCGGTACGTCTGGGTCGAGTTTTCTTAATATATAGAACTATCAAGGTATATTCTCGTTTGTTGTACGTCTAGACAACCTCTAATTATTAAGTAACACGCAGTTTCACTGCATAACCAATTATGCCTTTTTTGGTATATGTGTATATGTACAGGATTCTTTACGACTTGGACATTTGTTGACTATTTCTTCATACTAAAAATCCATCTGTATGATAAATATAAAAGTTTAAACTCGATTTGTGTAACTCTACATTTCATTAAGGCATTATTTAATTCGGTTTAAATTTATTCGTTTGTTCAAACAATTCAACCCAGCACGCGTAAAAATTTTCAGTAAAACAGAGAGAAATGTAAACATATGTATTTTAAGCATTGTGTTATTTTTTTCGGCTAACATAATTTTTATTGTGTGAAAGCCACACGGACAAAATAATATTATTCAGTTCTTTCCGGCTTTTTAATTTTAAAATTTAGCGTCACGTTCAAACATCAAAGATATACGCATTTTTTTATATAAGTCACGATAACCGAGTTGTTTGGTAGTCGGAATTTCGAGTCGAGAAACCCGAGTTCGATCCCCAGGTGGCAATACCAATGAGTTTTTCAAAAACTTATGTACGAATTTCATCGTTGGCTTGGACATGAAGGCGGCGACGGGCTCACCACCTGTCACGTTGTCCCGAAAATATCTTCGGTGGAAGGTGGGTCAAAGGGACTTAATTGTCTAGACTTAACCTCTGTCTACCCCTGTATTGGGAATTGCGTGAAGATATTTATTTATTATTTATTTTATTTTTTTTTTTGACTTTAAATCATATAAGTTATGCTGAACTCTATTTGTTATTAAATTAAAGAGAAAAAAACCACGGTACTGTAAAGGTCGCGGGTTTGAAACCCGCCCGTGTCAGTTGAAATTTTAAAAATAATTTTCTCTTTAAGATAATATCAAAGACTTAGTTAACCTACATATACTATAATTATATATTATAAACGCTAATATTAAAAGGGAATAGTAGATATCCCAAAAACACAATTTTAGGCGTTATATTTTATTAAAACTCATCAAAATTTTCCTCAACAATTTGTTAAAGTACAATATGCCTAAAACCTCTCCACTAAGGATAAAATTTTGTTTGTCTCTCCAGTAAAGAAGGAAGAAGTTTCGTAATCCCCACGCTTGCAAAGCAAACTGGCGATAGTAGGAACCAGTTACCAATAAAATTTCGTATGCTAGTTTTCGACTCCAGTCTGCTTGTCTCTTACCACTTTCATCCCACGGGAAGAAATGTCGTGAATTGTACGCCGATACCAAACAGGCCAAACTTCACACGAATTTTAATTTTATGTCATTCAATAATTACAAACAGATATGTTTATTTTTGAACTTTTGAGTACGTTAGACATGTTGAGTTTTATGTTATGTTATAAATATAAAAATGAGAATAAAAAAACAATGACCCGAAAAACAAACTAGATGGAACATATTGTCAATGTAAAAAGGAGGAGTTTCTCAATTGGGTTGTATGTTTCTTGCGTTTCTGTTACCTTACAACACCGTCATATATATGCCGATTTCAAAATATATTTTTTGTTTGAAACTTCCTGTTGGATTCCATTGTTACTACTTTAGGATCTGATGATGAAACCCAAGAAAATGCCTAAAATTTTTTAAGCTTTTTCACTATTTCATCTTCAATATGATGTACAAAGTTAAAAGAAATAATTATCTATTCTCTAGTAAAAAAACAGTTTATACTTTTACGGGTAACAATTCAAACACAAATATTTACATCAAACAAAGTATGCCCTCGCTACAGGAAATATATCTTAATTTTGTCGCGGTAACGGTCCATTCGCTTGTCAATCCCATCTCTTCAAAATAAACGAGCACTTTATCGCGGACATAAAAGGCATTTCTTGGCGGAGAGAGATTTATATAGTGCTGACGCAAGTTGAGAGGTCTTCCATTTTTATCTTATTTTTGGACATTTACATTTAAATGTTATTTTAATGGTAGTGGTGTGCTAATCAATATATTGAAATAAGCAGGAATAGTGGCTACTTCGGAGGATAATTTTATTGCAAACTTGGGATTAAAGTAAAATATTTTTTTTTATTTACGGTATCAGAAAGTAAATATTTTTAACAATATTTATTAGGATTTTTAGTGGAACTAAATATTTGAGATATTTTAACTACAATGATTATCATTGCATAAGACAAATTTAAGACATAATGTCTTAAATTCGTCTTATTATATGATTACCCGAGTCCGAGTACAGTCCCGAAGATATTTTCGGGACAACGTCACAGGTGGTGAGCCCGTCGCCGTCGTTATGTGGACATAAAACTTATGTATGAATTATATCGTATTATAATTCATACATTAGTTTTTGAAAAACGCGTTGGTACGAGCCGGCCATCCGGATCGAACTCGGGTCTCTTGACTCGAAATTCCACCACCCGTCCACTTGGCTATCGTGACTTTTTATTTCTATCTTTTATCTGTGACTTTAATGACAAAGCTTTTACCTTAATAGCCTCTCTGCTGCATGCATGTCTATGGCCATTATAATTATAAAGCTTTTATAATTATAATGATAGCCTCTTCTCTACATGTACGAGAAAATTAGGATGGTAGATTATTATGGAGATGCCTCGCGGATTTTGTTTGTTTTTCAAATTCAATTTCAACGTTTTAGTTTCTGTTTGTTAACCTTCAAACAGTTATATATTTAGCTGCGCCTGGCGGCTTTCCCGCTGTTTACCACTTTATTGGAACCATAATTATTTTTCTAAAATAAAAAGAAGCCTAAGGTACTCGTTATACGTTATAACAGCTATCTGCCAGTGAAAGTTAAAATCGGTCCAGCCGTTTCAGAGATTAGCCGGAACAAACAGACGTACAGACAGACAAAAATTGTAAAAAAAAAAAATATTTTTTGGTGTATGTACCGTATATATTCATACAAATGTAGTAGATAACGGTTATTTCAATATCACAAACAGACGCTCGAATTTTATTTAAATGTATAGGTAGCAAAAATTAACTTGCTTCTATAATTGCAGGCTACAAGCGGGGCGGAACCTCAGGTGGCAGTGCTATGTGAAGCTGGCGCCTCTTACCATCCGCAGTACATGTCCGCCGCTGGTAGGTGGACACCCGACCTGACCACGAAACCTCACAACTGCCTGAAAGACAAAATGGAGATACTTGACTATTGCAAAAAGGTAAATCATTGAAAATATATAGAGTTTTAAATGTAAATTATTAAGGATAATTTTTTTCATTAGGAAGCATTTAAAAAAATTTGCTCAAAATTAACTTATTAAATAGTACTATAAGATGATCAAATGTTCATTTAAATATGGGAATTCTTGTTATCTACTATCAGACTGCGGAAAAATTGTACTAGTAAATAATTTTTTTACGCACAATAATCAACATTGATTGTCCGAAGGCTGCTTCACTCATACAATCCATGGTGTAACGATTAGCCGTAATCGCTATGCATTTGTGTTTGTAATATCAGCAGGAAAAGGAATAACTTTGTAATATTTCCACTAGACTCAGTGAAATTAAGTTTATATTATTTTTATTAGGTTAATAATATAAAAAAATAATATATTATAACATCTGACTGACCAATATATGGTTTATGTCAAATAGATAGCGCTATTATATACTTTAATAAGTAAATAACATTGATATTTGTGAATAATGTTTTTTTTTTTTTACGTATGTGAACGAATGCTCCTGAAATTACACATATTCACCTAATTGTTAAATTCCGAGATAATGTATTTAATTGGTTTATATAATACATAAGTTGCGTAACATTAAATGCGGGGGCCTTTTTTCCCCAAAAAATAGAATATTATTCCTTTTCTCAACACCTTTTTTATCAGAACTTTAAACTTCCATGCAATAATTTATCACGTAGATAGAACATTTCATTAATTATATTTCTGTTAGCGCGGCCGGCGACTCATCAGCTTTAGGTTGGCGTGAATTCATTAGTCAACGCCGTATCGGTTTCGGCGTTGTTCGTGTCAAATTAACAATTAGCAGGCTTAACAAAACCTAAGCGTAATGGCTTGGCTTTCGTACTTCGACCTCTTTGTGCTGAACCGATAATACAAACATCGAAGTCATTGAAAATTAATCAGGATTGACAACATATAACGTTTATAATAATTTGATAGGGATTTGGTAATTTCTACTATTCTACAAATTTTTATGGCAATATCCAGGAGCTAATTGTACAAAAATTCTATATAGGTATGTAAATTCTATGCTAATTGTATTGAGGTTGGTAAGTGGTAGGATCTCGCTTACGATCATATTACGTGATGTCTTTTACCATCTCTAAGGGTTGCAAAATCAGCGATAACGTTTGGTTTCAAGATTCAGCTCAAAGAAGGGCTAAAAAACTTAATAAAGGAGTATTTGGCGCAAACTATGCGTGCCGAATATGTACTCGCAAGTGTCTTTCCCAGATTGGTCTATACAGCCATGATCAGCGTTGCCTTTCTAACATTAACGCTGCTTGAATCATCTGTCAAGATGAAATAAGGCCTAATAGTTCTGGGCTTACATTGATCGATAATCTATAGTTTTTATTTACCTTTTGTGTATATATAGTAGTAAGTAGTAAAGTAATATTCTATTTCCTTTTAATATTATACACGTGAACGTGTAGATCTTCGTTACTCAATCACGTCAAAGCAGCTGAACGTATTTAAACAATTTTGTGAAAATAGGTATTTTATAACCTGGATAAACATCTAAAAAACTTCTCATCCCTGAAAATTCAATTTTTGTGAAAGATCTCAAACACGATTTTGCTTTTTATTTCGGGAAAACAATGTGCGAACAAGCGGCGGCTAAGGTGTAATACTAACATGAAATTGTGTGCCTACATAAGATACATTTTCACATTTCTTTGCAGGTTTATCCCAGCCACGACATAACCAACATTGTGGAAGCGTCACACTACGTAAAAGTCAGCAACTGGTGCAAGCTTGGCTCTGGCAATGCCGCTAAATGCAAGGTCACTCGTTGGGTGAAACCATTCCGCTGTCTTGGTATGCACCTATTATTGAAATTATACATTAGAAACGTATAAATGAATTACCTTACTGACGAGTGGCATTAATTGTTATTTTAATGATCCGATCCTGATTTAAAGGTTTCTTTATCTACTTATCATGGTTATTTCGTCATTTAAAGTATATTTTATTAATGAAACGGTGAGAAGGAAGAAATTTTTCAATGGCAAAAATGTTTATAGAGTCTATTTCTTTAGCGCGCTTTATATACAAGAATAGATTTATCTTTATTAATTGAGATAGAAAAGTATATTTAGTTTTGCGCAGTTACTTCTTTTTATTGATTGTAATATATAACATAAATTGTGGAATTGAAGTCTTTATTAAGGTGGAAAATTAAGGAAACCTCGGGTTCGATTCCCGATCAGGTCAATGTAGAAAACACTTTTTGTACATTTTCTCGGTTCTGGGTGTGTGTTTGCTTTGGGATCAGAGCAATGTATCCCTATCTTTGTATTTATTATTTATTTATTATTAAAAAAATCTTAAATCGTAATCTACTACTTGTTCATTTTAGTTCAACTAAGATCTGAAGCAATGATAAGCATATATAAAACACAAAATGCCTCGATTGTTAGAGACATTTTATTTTTAATTAGTATTTATTTTGAAATAGATAAAATTGTAATTTTAAAATTTGATATTAGGGTATGATGAGGCTGGCATATCCAAAAAGGACTAAAGCCTCTAAATAAAAAAAGAAGAAACAATACAATTTTTTTAACACATTAACTACAAAGAGTATTTGTCGGCAGAAGGTCCATTCCAATCGGACGCGCTGCTAGTTCCCGAAAGCTGCCTCTTCGACCACATCCACAATCAGAGCCGTTGCTGGCAATTTGCCCGCTGGAACGCCACCGCCGGCCGTGCCTGCGCGCAGCGCGGACTCAGACTTAGAACCTTCGCTATGCTTCTGCCTTGCGGCATAAGTCTTTTCTCTGGCGTTGAATTTGTCTGCTGCCCAAAACATTTTAAGGGTAAGAGTAATGTTATTATAGATAAAGAAATATATACGCCATTCCCAATACTGGGCTAGACAGTGGTCTGGACAATTAAGTTAAGAAAAATGTTTTGCGACAAAGTGAAAAGAGGTGTGCCTGTCGCCGTCTTTATGTCCCAAGTCAACGATATATGTCCTACATAAGTTTTTGAAAAAAGTCATTGGTACTAGAAGGCTCATAGCCTGCCACTTGGGGATCGAAATCGGGTCTCTTGACACGAATTTCTATCAATCAACCACTCGCCTATCGTGACTTACTACAAGTAATAATTATGTTATTTAGTTTCTCATTCATTTTTAAAATGCATAGTAAGAATTTTAGTTTAATTATGAAAAATCTATTGCAGAAAACGTGAAAATGCATAAGCCCATGGATGTAGGTGTACCAGTTAGCCCCGGTGGCGAGGAAATGCTGGCTGCTTCTGCTGCAATGGACGAACGTGATGATGAACTTCTGGATGATGAAGACGGGCTAACTGATGATGATGATGACAGTCTTAATCTCAGCGACGATGATGACGATGATGACACGGATGACGGTAAATTTTATCCAAAATGTATTACTAAAATTATCCAAACTATAATAGACTATCATGATAAAAAGTTTAGTCGATTCTTATAGTACAAGATGCAGGGTTGACTATATAATGACGATAATAAGATTTTTAATACTCCACAAGTTAAAACATTACTTCAACTGAATTTAAATTTGATTGTTTAAATTTATTTTTAAATTTCTGACGAATCGCACAAATTTTCAGATATGGATGAGGATGAAGACGCGGATCTATCTCGTGATGACGACGCCGAAGATGATGACTATACGGACGCCGACGACAGCGCCTGGCCTCGTCCCGAGACCTCCTCCGCACCTTCAACTACCAGCACTACTACTACTACCACGACTACTTCCACTACTGTTGTAAGTGACACAAGCATACAATTTTTTTTTTTATTTAACAGCTGAAGTCAAGACAGCTGTGTGGTTGGGTGATTGAAATTCGAGTCAAGAGAACTCAGGTGAATATCCTGTGAATCATTGTCGTACCAATGAGTTTTTTCAATAACTTATGTACGATTTATAGCGGTGGCTTGGAAATAAGCACCGGTCACGTTTTCCCAAAAAATGTCTTTAGTGTAAGATAAGTCGAAAGGACTTCCCTGGACCTCTGTCTACTGACTGACTTGGGAATAGTGCGAAGAAATGAAAATGAGATTAAATTCTTCAACAATTAATCACGCTTCACAGTTTTACAAAGTCGTATTTGAGCCGATTTACAAAAAAAACTTGAAAAAAAAAAAACAAACATTGATTAGATTTATTCTGCTCCAGGCTTCGACCGCTACTTCCGACCCCTATTTCTCACACTTCGACCCTCGCACTGAACATCAGAGCTACAAAGATGCTCAACAACGCCTCGAGGAAACTCACCGGGAAAAGGTATTTCTACTATTATTTATTTATCTTCACGCAAAATCCCTGACGGGGTAGCCAGAGAGAACAGATCGCCAAGTGTCACGATCCCTACATACTTCTTTCGCTTCTTTCAGATTCATCATCTTCTTCATACATGCACGTCTAGGTATCCGAGTACTCTTGACCCTCCTCTCTTCGAGCAATTTGCTCACATGGTCTTCGAAAGTTAATCTCGGTCTACCTCGACACCTTTTAATATTAACTTTCGCGCTATATATTTTCTTCACCATTCGGTCTTCACTCATTCGCTCAACGTGCCCAAACCATCGAAGCACGCCCTTATCCATTTTTGAGACTTCTTTCAAACCTGCCATATTGCGAATCTCTTTGTTTTGCTTTCGGTCGGCCATGGTAAGGCCGCATATTTTACGAAAAGATCGCATCTCCACTGCATTCAACCTGCTTTTATGCTTCTTCTGGCATACCCAGGTTTCGCTGCCATATAACAAAGTCGGTACCAACACTGCGTTATGTATTGCAAGGCGTGCACTTTTCACAACGCCTTGCCTTTTGATTAACGCAGTCAGGGCATCATTGACTTTGTTCCCGGCAGCGACACGCCTGTCCACATCTAAATCACATCTTCCATCCCGGCTAAACGCACTCCCCAAGTATACAATTTCATTCACCTGTTCTAGACATTCCTGATTTACCCAAATTTCGCACTTCGTTCTTTCTTCGTCCCTTTCAAATACCAGAACCTTAGTTTTATTAGCATTCAAACGGAGACCATTAATTTCACATTCTTCTTTCATACACGTGACTAATGCCTGCAGTTCTGCCTCTGATGGCGCTATAAGCACTGCATCATCAGCATAAAGCAGACAATTTACTTTTATGTCACCCAATTTCACACCCAAACAGCTATCTTTCAGCTTCTGTAAACAGCTGTCGAGATACAGTATGAATAGCCAGGAAGACATGACACAACCCTGTTTTACGCCCGTTTGACGCTAAACATGGGTGACAGGTCATGCCCTACCTGCACACAGGCTTTACAGTCACAGTAAAGTGACTGCACAGCCCTTAGCAATCGACCATCCACACCATACCCCGGCAACAGTTCCCACATTTTCTTCCTTACAACCTTATCAAATGCTTTCTCAAGATCCACAAAGCACAGAAAATCTTCTGGTTAGCAGCCAGAAGCTTCTCCGTGATCATGCGGAGAGAAAACATTTGATCCGTGCATCCTCTTCCAGGTCTAAATCCGCATTGTGCCTCCCATAGAAATCTTCCGATTTCTCTTGCATCCTACGTGTCAAAACCTTCGAGTAAACTTTACTTGCTAAACTGGTCAAGCTGATCGCCCGATAGCACCCGCAGTCATAATGTGAACCTTTACCTTTATATAAAGGCACAATGACCGCGGATCGCCAATCATCCGGAACAGCCCCCGTTCGCCAGCACAAATTGCACAGCAGATGAAAGCTGTCCCAGACGCGTGGCCCACCATACTTGACCATTTCAGCAGTAACTCTGTCTAGTCCCGCAGCCTTACCACATTTCAAACTTCTAATCGCACATTCAATCTCTTTCATACTGATGACCTCAGTGTCATCGAGGTCCGAGTCTGGCGTACCAGTCACGGCGTCACCCCCAGATCCCTCACTAAGATCATCACACGCATACATCTCTATAAAATTCGCTCCATCGCTGCATGACGTCCGATTTTTCTGAGAGGACGTCATTGGTTCCCGAAAGCACTTTATTCATTCTAAGGCTGTCGCACCACTCCGGGTCCTTCCAACCTCTTTCCAGAAGAGTTTGAGTTCTCCTTGAAGTTGTGCGACAACCTTTCGTCCGCTTCCATTCTACTCCTTTCACGCACTTCCTCAATCAATGCTTTCGTGTGAACTTTCTGGAGCTTATATCTTTCTTTCCTCTTCTTTCTCATATCCTTATCATTACTAGAGGCCAAGTAGTCTAACCATGCTTTCTTCTTCTTATTTACAGCTTCTTTCACTTCGTCATTCCACCATGCATCACCCTTTTACTACTACCTCTTTTCACATTTCCACACACGTCTTCCGCTGCACTAACCATTCCATCTCTAAGGCTCTGCCATATTTCTTCCACACATTCTTTCCTAACACCAATGCTGTCCAGCTTTTCGGCTACCCTTGCTTGATATTTATTCCTAGTGTCCGCTTCCTGAAGCTTCCAGCTTCGATGCTACCGACCGACTGTGGTTCTGGTATCGTTGTCCGGTGGCGCCAACCCGCGAACAGACCCTAAATCTAGTAATCACTGGGTAGTGACGATCCGTTTCCCGGTAAGTAACAAGTTATTATAGATAAAGAAATATATACGCCATTCCCAATACTGGGCTAGACAGTGGTCTGGACAATTAAGTTAAGAAAAATGTTTTGCGACAAAGTGAAAAGAGGTGTGCCTGTCGCCATCTTTATGTCTCAAGTCAACGATATATATCCTACATAAGTTTTTGAAAAAAGTCATTGGTACTAGAAGGCTCATAGCCTGCCACTTGGGGATCGAAATCGGGTCTCTTGACACGAATTTCTATCGCTCAACCACTCGCCTATCGTGACTTACTATAAGTAATAATTATGTTATATAGTTTCTCATTCATTTTTAAAATGCATAGTAAGAATTTTAGTTTAATTATGAAAAATCTATTGCAGAAAACGTGAAAATGCATAAGCCCATGGATGTAGGTGTACCAGTTAGCCCCGGTGGCGAGGAAATGCTGGCTGCTTCTGCTGCAATGGACGAACGTGATGATGAACTTCTGGATGATGAAGACGGGCTAACTGATGATGATGATGACAGTCTTAATCTCAGCGACGATGATGACGATGATGATACGGATGACGGTAAATTTTATCCAAAATGTATTACTAAAATTATCCAAACTATAATAGACTATCATGATAAAAAGTTTAGTCGATTCTTATAGTACAAGATGCAGGGTTGACTATATAATGACGATAATAAGATTTTTAATACTCCACAAGTTAAAACATTACTTCAACTGAATTTAAATTTGATTGTTTAAATTTATTTTTAAATTTCTGACGAATCGCACAAATTTTCAGATATGGATGAGGATGAAGACGCGGATCTATCTCGTGATGACGACGCCGAAGATGATGACTATACGGACGCCGACGACAGCGCCTGGCCTCGTCCCGAGACCTCCTCCGCACCTTCAACTACCAGCACTACTACTACTACCACGACTACTTCCACTACTGTTGTAAGTGACACAAGCATACAATTTTTTTTTATTTAACAGATGAAGTCAAGACAGCTGTGTGGTTGGGTGATTGAAATTCGAGTCAAGAGAACTCAGGTGAATATCCTGTGAATCATTGTCGTACCAATGAGTTTTTTCAAAAACTTATGTACGATTTATACCGGTGGCTTGGAAATAAGCACCGGTCACGTTTTCCCAAAAAATGTCTTTAGTGTAAGATAAGTCGAAAGGACTTCCCTGGACCTCTGTCTACTGACTGACTTGGGAATAGTGCGAAGAAATGAAAATGAGATTAAATTCTTCAATCACGCTTCACAGTTTTACAAAGTCGTATTTGAGCCGATTTACAAAAAAAACTTGGAAAAAAAAACCAACATTGATTAGATTTATTCTGCTCCAGGCTTCGACCGCTACTTCCGACCCCTATTTCTCACACTTCGACCCTCGCACTGAACATCAGAGCTACAAAGATGCTCAACAACGCCTCGAGGAAACTCACCGGGAAAAGGTATTTCTACAACTGACTTATTATCTGTCATATTTTTTAAATTCATAAATCTGTATTTTATATAAAAGAATAAAAACTATTTTTGTTGTATTTTGTTGGATCTTGTTACACATATATTTGTACAAAATATCTTTAGAATCAATTACATAGCACTTTGAACAAACATAGTCCACGGACTTATATACAAAGTATAATCGTCTCCCGAGTTACTTTATTCAAATGATGTTGGAATAATAATTAAAGGCAAATTTTGATAGTAAAAAGGGCGATGTCATAAAATATACAGAAGTGTAAATGAAACTAAACTTCATAAGTTGTAAATTGTGTGTAATATGTACGTAATAGGCGCTACGATAAGAAAAGTTTTCTGTATGTTGGGGTTACATTATATTTGTATTTATAAACTGGCATATTTAAATAAATATCTGCAATAATCCACAGCAGAAAATTGGCCCTTCGAACAAATTTGATTTAACCTTATCGGCGCACTACTTAAGGGGTTTATTGTTTGTTTGATAAATTAAATATTAAATAATATGACGGTTTAGATAACGAAAGTGATGAAGGAGTGGTCAGAACTGGAGGAGCGCTACCAACAAATGATGAATACGGACCCCACTGCTGCACAGACCTTCCGTCAGCGCATGACTTCTAAATTCCAAGCCAACATTCAGGTAAAATTTAGTAGTTAATAATATACGAGAACAATCATAAAATGTAAATCCCGATTATTTACAGTGACACTGCATGATTTGTTTATTATGATTGATTTGTTTATTATAAAACATTTGAAAATTTCGAACGAAGCGGTTTCGTTTTCATGGCTGTACAATAGATACAGCCACAATTCGAATTTCAATAATAAAATATACAAGTCCTTCTGAACATTTTTTTAATTTCTTTTGCATACTACATTATGCCTTTTAAAAGTCACTACAGGATACTCTCGTAAGGAGTATTAGACGTAATAGCCACGTTTGGCAAATAAAACTGTCATGACAGCACTAGATACCTCGTACCCCAGACGCTGCTACCTGTCATCGGTCTAGTTAATTTTGGTCTGGTATACGTCGAGAAGGATATTCCACAATCTATCCGTCTATTTATAGGACGGATATACGGTGGAATAGCTGTTATATCAAGCTAACCATATCAAGGCTTTATCTTAGTCGCCTCTTATGAGAAGAAAGGGGGTTAGGTTATCTCTAAACAAGTCTCGGTGAAAGTTATCTTGTCTAATGTCAATTTCACAATATTTCCTGTAGTCATTGGAGGAGGAAGGTGTGGCCGAACGCCGTCGCCTCGCCGCCCTTCACCAGCAACGTGTCCTCGCGCACTTGGCCCAGCGCCGCCGCACCGCCCTCGCCTGCTACACACGCTCACTGCGAGACGCTCCGCCCAATGTAAGTCTGCCCTGTATTCTGTACTTTACTTACTTATCTTCACGCACAGCCCCTGACGAGGGAGCCAGAGAGAATAGATTGCCAGTTATCACGCTCTTTACATACCTAAAAAATAAAAAATAAATATCTCCAAGCAATTCTCTATACAGGGGTAGACAGAGGTCCAGTCTAGACAATTAAGTCCCCAAGACCCACCTTCCACCGAAGATATTTTCGGGACAACGTGACAGGTGGTGAGCCCGTCGTCGTCTTCATGTCCAAGCCAACGATATAATTACACGTACATAAGTTTTTGAGAAACTCATTGGTACGAGCCTGCCAACTGGTCGAACTCGGGTCTCTTGACTCGAAATTCCGACCACCCTACCACTATCGTGAGTTTTTTTACTTCTTACATACCTCTTTCGCTTATTTCAAATTACACTTGTACTTCATCCTCATCTACAAGAAGACATACCTAGAAGACATAGTTGACTGTATGAAGTTTAAAGGAATAAATAAATATTGTAACTTGAAATCCAGGCTCACCGCGTCCAGAAGTGCTTGCAGCGACTCGTCCGAGCGCTTGCAGCTGAACGTAGCGGAGCTTTGGCCGCGTGGCGTCGCGCTGCAGCTGCTGGAAGGGAAGCAGCTGCCGCTGAACGCGCTTCTGCTGCGGATCGTCTGCAGGTGACTTTGCTGTTTCAATTACCATAGTTACGTGACAGTATTTTTGTAATGATATACGAGTATAGAAACTTATTGGTGAATTTAATTAAAAAAAATCTATTTGAAATTATACTGAAATAGATTTCCATTAAGGAACACGTTTTTCTTCGGATGCGAAGAGAATATCTTATCTCCTAGTGTACTATGTTGTACTTCACTAAGTCATAACCGTCCTCATTAGTCCTCAATAGTCCACAGAACCAAGGTCTTTCGTATGAGGAAGATTTATTTTTAGTGTCTGTAGTCACACATTAGCTTACATTAAACTACAGAGACCATAACACTTAGGCCACTTCGCCCCATACACGATGCTGTGCATCAGCAGGCAACTTATATTGATGCGACTTGTTTGAGTTGGTTATATATTTATTTATTTTGACAACCTCCGTGGATGAGTGACGTACGCAAAGCTTTTCATGGTGTTGGCATCTCAGAGGTCCCGGGTTCGATTCCCGGTCGGGTCAATGTAGAAAAAAAAACACTTTTTCCACATTTTCTTGGGTCTGATTGTTTGTGGTACCTTCATTGTTTCTGATTCTATACTAAAAGTGCTTACTTTGGGATCAAATCAATGTATGCGATGTTGTTCTTATGTATTCTCTTATAATTTCCACCTTGTACACAAAAAGTTAAGGTTATAAAGGGTTAAAAAGTTATCCCGTCGATCTAATGTAATGTGTGTGTCTTGTTTGTAATGGTAACAATATAATATAGCACATAAATAATTGTAAGAAGTCGTGATGGTTGGGTTGTCAGAATTTCGAGTCGAGAGACCCGAGTTCGATCCCCAGGTGATAGGCTCGTACCAATGGGATTTTCAAAAACTTACGTACGAATTATATCGTTGGCTTGGACATAAAGACGGGTGACGGGCTCACCACCTGTCACGTTGTCCCGAAAATATCTGCGGTGGAAGGTGGGTCAAAGGGACTTAATTGTCTAGACTAGACCTCTGTCTACCCCTGTAATAGGGAATCGCGTGAAGATATTTATTTATTTATTTAAAGGATGCCGACCGTGCATTACAACGAGCTTTGTCTGCACTCCGCCGTCGCCCGCACCTCTACGCCAGCATTGGGACCGCCATTGAAGACTACGTTCAGGTAATTATTACACCATAAAGATGTCGCTACTGGTCTTAGATACATGATGTATAAAAGAACTTTCATATATTTATAAACTTTGTAAGCTTTTTGTAAAAATAGGTATTACTAATGGGAATTCAAAAGCTAACTTAGTTAATCGTTATGTCACGATTATAAATGACATCTTGTATGTATGGGTACGTATAGTTTTGTTTAATTGAGCATAAAAATGGTATCCAATATGATTACATAGTGGGCAAATTCAAAAAGCAACACAAAAATAATATAAATTATCAGTAAGTTACATTTTTTGTGACTTAGTTAAATACATAATATCATTCTTATTATTCACACTCTTAGACTATCTTATGTTTACTCATGAATGCAATAAAAACTTTGACTTTGACATTTATATGTACGTCAATTCGTAACGTCCGTTATTTTATTCAGTCCATGCAATCCAAAGACGATATGGCGGTCTCTCTGATGTCGATGACCCCCGAAGCCGAGGAACTTCTTCTGGATCGTATCGAAGCGGAGGTCCAACGGGAGCAGGCTGCCCGGGACCAGCTCAATGCCAAGCGGGACCAGCGCACGCGGCAGCGGCAGGACATTCAGAACGAACGCGAAAAGGTTATAAATTTACAAACTTACTAATATACATAATATACCTATAACACTACATTGCAGGGCATAATACACTCTTATAAAGAGACTTTGCCGTCATTGATGACCTCCGTGGATGAGTGGCGTAAACACTGGTTTTCAAGGTGTCGCGATCGAGAGGTCCCAATTTAAACCAATTTTTCTACATTTTCTCGGGTCTGGGTGTTTGTGGTACCTTCGTTGTTTCCGATTTCCATACCTCAAGTGCTTAAGCATCTTACATTGGGATCGGAGCAATGTATGTGATGTTGCCCCTATCTAATTATTTTAGTCCATTCATTCGACACTGTGACGTTGTCACCATATTATAAACTTACATATTACCTAAGAGTCACGATAGCCGAGTTGTTGGGTGGTCGGAATTTCGAGTCGAGAGACCCGAGTTCGATCCCCAGGTGGCAGTACCAATGAGTTTTTCAAAAACTTATGTACGAATTTCGTCGTTGGCTTGGACATAAAGGCGGCGACGGACTCACCACCTGTCACGTTGTCCCGAAAATATCTTCGGTGGAAGGTGGGTCAAAGGGACTTAATTGTCTAGACTTGACCTCTGTCTACCCCTGTATTGGGAATTGCGTGAAGATATTTATTACATATTACCTGATTTGTAATGAGTGTTTGTTTATAGACTGCGAACGGCATAAAAGAGAGCGATGAGATCGACGACGAAGCGAACGAAGTGAACGAAACAGAGGAGACAACTGCGGCCCCCACCACTCAAAGTCCAGCGCCTTCCTCCTCTGCTCCACCTTCTTCCTCCGCTTCATCAGCTTCTGTTCGAGAGTCCACCACCCGTATGGTTTACACTCAGGAAACTACCACTACTGTGAGTATCTAGACAATTAAGTCCTTTCGACCCACCTTCCACCGCAGATATTTTTGGAACAACGTGACAGGTGACATGACGATGATATGATGAGCTCGTCACGTTTTTATCTCCAAGAAAACGATATAAATCGTGCATGAGTTGTAAAAAAACCATTGAGTTTGAGCCTGCCACTTGAGGATTGAATTTGGGTCTCTTGACTTGAATTCCGATTACCC
Source organism: Sericinus montela (assembly GCA_029286605.1). Lineage (NCBI taxonomy): Eukaryota > Metazoa > Arthropoda > Insecta > Lepidoptera > Papilionidae > Sericinus > Sericinus montela. Next base: position 850,470 of record JAGSMR010000069.1, on the reverse strand, counting down.
AACCATTCTGCTATCGTGACGGTACCATATTCAAGTGCAAGCATAACGTAACCTACTGAAAATTAAAGACATAGTAAAAGTAAAGAAAGTAGAAATAACATATACAATAATGTGAATACTCTTGCAGCAGTGTTGTATATACAAAAAGATAATTTATTTTCAAAATGCATTATTTTTTATATTTATTTATCTTCACGCGTCACCTGACGAGACAGTTAGAGAGTACGGATGGCCAAGTGTTACAAATCCTAAATACTTCTTTCGCTTCTATCAGATATTTTCTTTCATTGGGCAAGTCTCTTCATGTGCCATTCTAGAGAATAGGCAGCATATTATAAAGGGGAGTTTCGGCCTACCTCGTTAAACCTCATTCTTTATGAATTACTTTAGCAGTACTGCACTGTAGCAGTTGTAGTGATTAGTCATGGCGTATTAAAATTAGATATTATTGTATACCAATATTCAACATAAAATCCAATAAGCTTTTGTTTCACAGGAATTTCTAACAACCACTGTGACTGAAGCACCAGAAACCGAGACCGAAACCGGCGAGATTGGCGAGACTTCTAGCCGACGATCAACCAGCGAGGTAATTTGTTGTCAGTTGATTGCTAAATTGATGAACTCTGTTGAATTCCGTAATCGAATTGCGTACACGCCGATTTACATGGTCCTCTGACATGGTTCTCTGTGGTAAAATGTTCCATTCCCGGTCGGATCAATGTTTTGTGGTACCTTTGTTGTTTTTGATTGCATACCACAAGTGCTTAAGTTACTTACTTTTACTTTGGGTTACTTACTTACGTAGGGATCAGAGCAATGCATGCGATGTTGTGCCGTCTTATCTATATATGTATTGAATGTTTAATTGCTACTTTGAGGTTGAAAGACGTTTTTGATTGTTCATCAATACAGTTTTTTTAAAGATTACTAGCAATGCCAAATAACATTACAAGTTTTCCTGTTAACTATTCCTAATAAGCCTTTGCTTGTGCCTGGAGTACGTTTATGACAATAGTCCAACGTCGGACTCGAACGTGCGGCGTCATGTTTCGCAGTCCGCAAATTGAACCATAAAGCTATTGTCGCTTATGTCGATTTGTTTATACTTTGGTTTATTTACCTTAAAAATAAGGACAACAAGACTTAATGCCTCATAATAATTTTTTTGTAATTTGTTTGCCATTACCAAATTAAGACAAATGCTGGTATGCGTGATGTTAACAGAATAATAAAATTATCACACATTTCTCAAACATAATTGTTTGCTTGTTCACCAGCTTTGTCCCGAAAAAATATTACTAGTCTAAATTTATTAAAGCTATATTTTTTTATTTATACGTGTCAATAAAACTTCATTAAGTAGTAAATATTGCTTGTAAATCGCATATTGTAAAACTCTACACATCCTTTTTAGTTCCACATGTAAATTTTCGTGTTTAGCAATCTGCGGACATCGGGGCTGGTTGCACTAGCTATTAATATAATATTTTGTATGTATGTAGTATTAATGTTTGTTGTGCCTAATAAAAGGAAAAAAATACCTTAAAAAGGCAGTATCTCCGGCTAACACGAGGCGTTGGAAAATAATGTTATTGTGATGTGTTTGTACTCAGACGGAGGGCGAAGGCCTACGCGCCGCGCTGGAGCAGGCTGAGGAACGCGCGCCGCCGCCGCCCGCGCACGCGCTCAAGCACGAACTGCAGCACACGCAGCCTGTGAGTCTCGCCTTCTAATTCATTCTTCTTCTTCTGTTTCTACTTTACAGCCTAACAACAGTCCACTGCTGAACATAGGCCTCCCTTAGAATTCGCCACAGAGAACGGTCCTCAGCCAGATCTAATTCATACGTACATTATATAATCACATACAGATAAAAATCGATATGAGACTTACTCATATAAAAACGGTTTTAGAATATTATCTGTATAAATAAAAATTTCTTCACACAATTGCCAATACTGTTGAAGACAGAGGTCAATTAAATGAAAAGATATTTAAGTCCACCGATGACATTTTTTTGGAACAACGCGACAGGTGGTGAGCCTGTCTGTCGAAGTTTTTGAAAAACCCAATTTAATACAAAAAATTAAAATTGATTTAAAAAATGTGTCAAATCAGAAATTTCAATACACGTATTCAATGCTTATTATCATATACCTAAAAAAATGCGTTTAAAAAAACCGACTTCAAAAACTAATAAACGTTAGCCGAGACTGCCTTCGAAGCTAAGGCCTTGCGGATGTGAATTCCGCTAGGGCAAAACATTAGGTGATGAATATGAATTTTAGTACTCGAATCATGGAATTTTATATGTATGTATCAATATTTATCTACGTAAAAATAATACTAAATATACTGTTAGCTTGGACATTTAGTCGGCGATAGGCTAACCACCAGTCACGTTTTCTCAAATAAGTTTCGATGGCGAATGTGTCGAAAGATTTCACTGTCTTTCTCTGCCTACCCCACCCGGATTAAATATACACGCGTCCTGTGCGCAGGGCTACACGGTGCGCGGGTCGCTGGGCGGCGGCGGGTCGGGCGCGCTGTACCCGGCGCTGTGCGTGGGCGGCGCCGCCCTCGCCGCCGCTGCCGCCGTCGCGCTCGCCGTCGCGCGCCGCCGCGACCGCGCGCCCGCCGCTCAGGGCTTCGTGCAGGTACGTCACGTAAGTCGAGAGATTACGATTTTTTTTTTAGTTTTTTCTAAATGATACTGGCCATACGCCATTTTATTGATTTTTAAAGCACATTTATGCTGAACTTTTATGTGATTAAATTAAAGACTGGCTGTGTTAAATTGGCGGGACGGTAGTCGTTCGTTTTTTTTTCTCATTTATTAATACTGGCCACTAAATCCGCACCCCGCCGTCTGGTGAGTGCAGGTAACCGGAGGCCCACACTCCCCCCTCCCCCAATTCTGGGGGGAGGGGCACTACTAGTTTATATTTCTACTAGTTTACTACGTTTATTAGCGTGTGTGACTATAGTGCAACGCAGGCATTCTATGGCACAAGTGTTTTTATTGGAATGGGACGCAAACAAGTAAAGGTTTTAAATTTTTTTCATCATTTCAAAATTGTTAATAATCTCTTACGTGTTTCTTAAAAATTTAAACAGTAGGAGAATCTCTAATGTTAGGCGGTAGCGAATTCCACAACCTAACCACGTGTACGGAAAAGAACGTACGGAAAAGGAGTAGATATTGGAATTATGAGCTAGGAAATGGAGAACAATTCGGACATTAAATCTCCAAGGCGTGTCCGTGCCGTGCGAAATATTCTACATAATCCATCATCTCCTTTATACAAAGGGAGATGGATTATGTAGAATATTATAAAGGAGACATAGTAGTTGAGTGTTCTTACGAAGTCGAATTGGAAGCCACTCAAGATTCTTGCGACATTGAGATATATGTAAAAACAGATTTTGTAAGCGCCCGAGTTTATTTAGCAGCTCCTCAGTAGCATCCAGATAATATTTACAGATTATATTTCTTTACCGATAACATTTTAATTTCAACTGAAATCTTTTTCAGGTGGAACAAACCGGTGTTGTTGCTCCTACTCCGGAAGAGCGACACGTGGCCAACATGCAAATCAACGGCTACGAGAATCCCACCTACAAATACTTCGAAGTCAAGGAGTAAATTTTCCCGCCCATCCACTCTCCCATCGGACTCCTTTCTCTCTCTCTCTCTCTCTTTGTTATTCCCTACATTAAAAAACACGTTTATTTTTTTTACATAATTTGAAAATGGTAATTATTTTGTATTTTGTAATTTTTACATATACACATATTTTTTTTTAAATTGTATTATATAAAATTGCCATGATCGCGCCAATAGTTAATGAATAATTTTCAGAGCTAATATCGTTTATATTTAAGACATAAGACAGATGCATTTTTTGTGGTGTGTGTTAGGATCCCCTTAGTGAATCGATAATTTTGTGTCCCGCGTACTTTGTCCCTAAAAATAATTCTTTATGGAATGAATGTGTGTGTAACTTCTTTCTATACTACTTACTAAATAGCTGTCCGGTGGAAGAGAATCATTAAATATCCATTTTGAAAGCTTGTGTGATTAGTCGGCATATATTTTGCGTAACTCGCAATCAGTCATAAAATACTTACGTAAGAGTTAGAGGTGATATGGTTTATATATTTTATTTTCGTTTTGTTCGCACCAAAATATATTTTTATTATTTTTAAGGTTAGAATTAAGTTTTTTCTAGTGTCCTAGATGTTATAAGTTTCACAATGTAGTAGTTTTTTAAATTAAGTTTTCGAGACCGCAGCTTAAGCGATAATGCCCAATGACTATCCATTTTAATTTTTCCATTCATACATTTAGTAATAAGGCCTTTTAAAATTGATCTCACTTTCTACTTTTATTGAAATATTTTATTTAGTTTATCTCTTGCACGATCGGGCATTGGACATTGTCCCTTGGGCTAGTGGAACAAACGTCCATAGTACGCTGTGTATATAGGCTCCGCGTACGAATTCGAACCTAAATTCTCTTATCTTTAAATCCCGCTTTCCTTTTCTAACGTAGGTAGATCATAACGTGAATTCTATGTAATAAATGCGAAAATATATTTTACTAATTATTGTGTACTTAGCAAAGTGACGGGCGGCAAAGCCGGTGCGGGTGAACCCCTCTTTACTCTCTATACATGTTCTAGTCATAGAGGTTCTATTTTTACTTTTTTTTATACGCGCGATCATGAATTTATTTTGTGTAAAATTTTTGTTTTTTTTTTTATTTTTCATTTTCTGTATCGTCTAATTCCATATCCCTGTTCGCCCGCGGGACAATACTCATAGATCCCATTTAAAAAGCGCCGTGTACCCAAAGTGATTTATCAACGTCAAATGAACGGTTTTTAATCTGTGACGCATCAAGAAAATTGCTGAAATAGCAATCTAGTCAAAGATCGTCACAGACAATGAAAGTTCGGGAATCGCTCTAGCACACATTGGTTACACGGTGACGGCGAGATGGTAAGCTTAGTGAATGTACGTACGATTATGTATAAGTAGATGTACAAAAGTAATACATTATATAGATGTTTTAGCGTCAGATACATAGATATAAAGCAAAATATTATTATATATCGCATTCGTCCGTTTAAAATAAGGGCTTGCGCTCGTGTCTAATCCCACGTACCACACTTAATGTTACGCCGTAGTTAAGATGTAATTCTGCCTCAGTATTATATACATTTAAGCTTATTTGTTACATAAGCTAATTTATATACACTTATTCTATTTGTTTACGGGCGTAGTGGCGTTGCTACGTAAAGGAAGTCATATCAGAAGCGTCACGGCGTTTTTTGTTGTTCCAATTTCGTTCTGTCGTGGATAAATTGTAATTAACGTTAAGGTCGTTTGATCATGAGATAAATGATATCTTGAAACGACAGTCGTTTCATCGACGGGAAGTATATTCACTCATCACAGTGATTATCTATTGATCGGTAGATGGCGTTGTTTACAAATTAATCCATGACGCAACGAAAAAGGCGTAAGCGCCCGCCCGTGGCTTGTACGGCATTTACATAAGTCTACTCACTGTGTATAACGTAAGTTTAATCCTGCATAAAGTAACCGCTGTGTATTTTTACTAATGATTCTAAGTAACAAGCCGACCACTTATTTTTTTAACAAAACTTTTTGCTCAATATCAATCTGTCTCTTGTCGGTATTGCTGTTGTCGGTGACCGGATCGATGTCAAAAATATAATTGTCGTAATATGTCAACAATAATTGATGTTAGTAGTGAAACCCCGGTTTCTCTTAATTTCTTTTCCCTAATTCACTGTAACATGTATTTTAAGAAGATAATAAATGGTTTGAGATTTTTTGTGTTTACTATGCTACATTTCATTGTGAGTTCGAAGTTCAAATTGAATCAATAAATAGAAATTTAAACATTCGTGTTGTTACTGGCGTTTTGCGCTACTTCATCCGTTAATAATTATATTCATTAAAATCCTAAATAAATATCTTTACGCCATACAGGAGTAGACAGAGGTCTAGACAATTAAATTCTTTCGTATCACCTTCCATCGAAAATATTTTTGGGACAACGGAACAGGTGGTGGGACGGTGAACCCATCTTTATGTCCTGTGTAAAATCCTAGGATTACAGTAATACATTTCAAGTACAAGTCACTGCTAAAGATGAATGAAAGCTGTAGGATCGCTATCCAATGAGCTTCCTTTTTAGCAGTGACCAATGGCAATAAAATAATAAAAATAATATATCTTCAAAAATATATTAAACTATATAATTCGTACATAAGTTTTTGAAAAACCCTTTGGTACGAGCCTGCCACCTGGGAATCGAACTCGGGTCTCTTGACTCGAAATTCCGACCACCCAACCATCGTGACTTCTTACAATTATTTATGTGCTATGACTTTTTAAATTCAATAAAATGTATGAATAAAATACTTATAGTTTGTTAATTCTATTTAAAAGATAAATAAATAAAATATTGTAACGCGGCAACATTATCCTCCTTTCTCTCAGCCTGCGCCCGGCTCGATAACCAATGAAAACGATTGGATTTCGCGCCATCGTCGCATAGTTCTTCCCGCGTATTTTAGATATTAAGCTCTCGTAGTCTTAGACCCGAGAATATCTTTGACTAAAGTAGTCTTGTGGTTAAGGCATATGAATATACCACCTCCTTTCCGCGCGTGTCGTAAGAGACGACTAAGGAAAAAGCCTTAAAATACGATAGGTTATGGATAGAAGGCGTGATAACCATCACAGTAAATACCAGACCAAAATTCAGCAGAGCGATGATGGGCAGTACCGTTTAATGCTGATTATAGTAGTGCCGTGTAGCACTGGCCTCTTCGCTCCATTCCTTAAATCATTGACAGTTAGCTTTGCGATCATATCGCGTCTTCGTCCTTGTACTAGGTAGAAGATTGGCATTTCTTATATGCACATAAATGTTGCAACTTTACAACCCTGTACTATAACCACATAGCAAAACCATTAACACTTAAAGGTCTTGGGGTATGTAGTAGTGATCCAGAATGAAGATTAATGGGAGGCCGTAGTTTTGTTAACGAATTACCAGACACGGAATAAAATACGCTATAAAAACAAAAGATTAGAAGATATACTCGTCCCAATATCTCATGGGACTATCTACTAGTTTAGGTAAGTGATATTCTAAAGTTTTGTTAAAACTTTGAACGATTCACTTTCAACCTTAATCACTAAATATTGAGCGTGACGATGTTATTAAAAATGAAACGCATTTTTAATAACATCGTCACGCTCAAATGTCTACATGATAGATACAGCAGGCCCTGTTGCTGTGGCAGTTTCGTATTCTCCCTGTACTCCATTCAACGCTTATGCTATTAGTAGCTATGTTACACTGTTACGAGAAACTATATCTAAAGCTTCACTTTCAGGCTCTCTTTATCCTCTTTTACTAAAATATCTTCACGCAATTCCCAACACAGGGGTAAACAGAGGTTAATTAAGTCTCTACGACCCACCTTCCACCGAAGATATTTTCGGGACAACGTGACAGGTGGCGAGCCCGTCACCGCTCTTTTACGCCTGTTAAATTGAAGGTTTTTCGATGCAAAATTTGGATGGTAAGTCTTCGTCGGTTTTTCAGTTTCAGTGACAGATACGTCAAACAAAGCAATAGCGACTTTTAAAAGAATATCTATTTATTTTTTTATTTATTTATTCTTTATTGTTACACCTTATACTAGGGGATACAATGGGCGGACTTAATGCCTGGTGGCATTCTCTACCAGTCAACCTTTGTTATGGTGAGAAGTAGATGGCAGGTGCTAACAACAAAATATAGACTTATGCTCGCTCGTATGTAAATAAATATATGCATATAAACAATAAATATTTTATGGAAAAATTCATACATGTATTAAATAAACTAAACGTACATAATTATACAAAGATACGTAAATAATATACATAAAATATAAACATATAAATATATAAATACATATTAATGATTCTTAAGATAATACTCACGAACTAATCTCTTGAACGATTAGGCATTCGGTGCAGATTTTATCTTCAAAGGTAGAGCGTTCCAGAGTTGTACCGTAAGTGCAGCTTGTACCGTAAAAGAAATTCTGTATTATGTTGAGGAATGTGGATAACTTAGGATAATTTCAATTATGTTGAAATTATCCTAAGTTGGTTTATGGAGCGAGGTGCTCTGTCATAAGTAGATTGGAGATGTTGAAAGCAAGAAAATATATATAATAAAATTATATCTTAATCCCACTTCTGGGCTCCCACCAGTAATTACTTGATACTCGTTATTAAGAGCCGAATTTCAATCATCTTTTTATATAGAACTTACTAGAATGAAAACCTGGTTCGTAGAACAATCGTTTTCGTTTCGTAGAACAATTTTGTTTCATGTAAAAATCAAAATAAGATTAGTATTACACGACTTGTCTAGTTGAGATATCAATCGAGTTCTCATAATCTTAACAATATTATTCTCGTAACAGTGAATATACTAATTACTCTTATCGCTCCATCTTGTGGAAGATCCACTTAAAATGTGTGTACGTTCAAAGACTATAATGAATTGTGTATAGCGCCATCTATTTGCAGGCATCAACACTACTGTGAAATTATAAAGTAACTAAAACGTTTTAAATCATAACGTCAAAATATAGGTGGCAGTAATGTTATTATAACAGACACGCATCATCAACGTAATGTTGTATCACATTTATTTTTGTTTTCATTTAGGTTCATCAATTTGCTAGTACGTAATGCTATGTAGGCGTCATTTATAGAATCAACGTCGACTCTCTTTGCCTTGTTTCGATATAACCTAGTTAAAACAATTCTATTACGAACCGGTGGAGTTTTTAGTATAAATAATATGTTTACATTGGATATGATACAAAAATTTAAACTCTACTAAAATAACACAGGACAATTTAAAAGTACTAATGAAACATCAAACAAGATCTGCATTTTTTTTAAATAAATACATATGTAGACATATGTCCCTGACAACTTCACATACATTGCTCCGATCCCAATGTAAGATGCTAAAGCATCATAAAAAAACAAAGCATGGTATGGGAAACCACTTTTTCTACATTGACTCGACCGGGAATCGAACCCGGGACCTCGAGATGGCGACACCTTGAAAACCTTTGTTTACGCCACACCTCCACAAAATTTTGTTCGCACTAAGTCATGATTCATTCCCTTTAACATTTACCAGTGTCTGATTAGTTCTGTTGGACTAATTCCGAAATAGAGAGCTATTCCGAAAGCCTCCTCTAGAAGGAGTAGATTAGCTCATTTCCCTAGGCCTATGAGAAGTCAATTATTAACAGTAATGAAAACAACTGACGAAAGCGCTGATGTAAAACAAGACAGAGTAATGCAAAAACTAAAATATTTCTAGTAAGTTCTAGTAAGTATCGGAGATTATTTTAATAAAAAACATCTTCACGCCATTCTCAATACTGGAAGCACTTTTTAGAATTATAATTATTTTATATATATTTGTGTGATGAAATCGTTTAGTGTATGTAGTTATGTATATGTATGTAGGCGTGTATATGTTTATATGGTATATATGTATTTGTATGTATGTGTATGTAGGCGCATGTATAAGAATATGTTTATCTGGAATATTATATCTTATTATTTTTTAGTATATTTTATTTCGGGTACACAGTTACCTACTTGCATAAGTGTTAAGCTATATTTTCTCTTCCATCAAAGGTTTGCTGGAAGAGAAGTCTTGTTAGTGTTAAAATCGCCTTTGTACATTTTTATTACATAAATTTCATTGTATATTTCTTCTAATGTGTACAATAAAGATTACTGGGGTACACAGAGGTCTAGACACACATCCTTTCGACCCACCTTTCATCGAAAACACTTTTTGGAACATCGTGTCAGGTAGTGAGTCTGATATAAATCGTACTTAAGTCTTGATAAAACCCGTTGGAACGAACCTTGGAGATCGATGTCGCGTCTTGACTTGAATTCCGATCATACAACTACTTGGCTATCGTGGGTTCACTCAAACTATGTAAAAACCGTCGAAAATTTAAGGAAAAGTTTTGGAAAAATCCATTCTGGTGATTGTGGGTCTCTTGACTCCAATTCTAGTCATCCAACTGCTCGGCCATCGTAACTTGAAATTTTTTTTATTTTAAATTATTAGAATGTCACGATTTATATCATTGCAATTATTGTAGAGCCGATTCTCTTCATGACAACTTTACAATTGCAACTAGTTTAAAATTCTATTTTAATCGATAATTATTAATAGCGTCAGCGTTAACAGACTTCGCTCGTCGTGTTTATCTCGTGCAGGCTGTTGCTATGACATTTTAGATGAAGCTGTAAAGGCATTCGAGTCAACTAACTTAAATCCGATCCCGTCGTAATCAGGAACTGTTCTGCTAATAAACCTTTCCCTCTAAGTAAATAAAAAAAGCAAGACAATCTCTAGCTGTAATATAGAACAGTTGTTGCTAAAGAAGAGGATGAATCTGGTTAAGAACTTAAGCGGCTTCCAATTTCTCAAGTGTACATTTATATTTTAGAAAAAAAAATTTTTTTTGGAACCGTTTTTAGTATATAAATTAATTAAAATATAAAAATGCATGCGAACCACAATTATTAACGATATGTAGTATACATATAGAGTGAATTCACATAATTTTTGATAAATATTTTTGTATGATCACTCACGTCATTCAGCTCCTAAGAGACAATCTGAGATAAATAACCACTTATATATAAACATCTATCAAGTTAGTTCTCACTATGAATGTTTGTGATTCATATATTCATGATGTATATATCATGTGTTACCTATATAGTAAATGTCTGTATACGTTATATAGTAAATATAGTATTATATACTATATGCGGAATTCGAACCCGGAATCCCTTGACCCGAGTTTGATCCCAGGAGGAAAGATGTTATTTTTCGAAACTAATGCACAAATTGTATTAATGCTTTGCTTGGACTGCGGATATTAAGACGTCGACAGGCTTCACCGCCTGTAAAAATGTCCCACAATAAGCTTCGGTGAAATTTAGGTTGAAAGGACTGAATTGTCTAGACCCCTGATGACTCCAATGTCGCGAAAGCATGAAGGTTTCAAAAGTGTTGATGTAGAAATAAATAAAACACTAATATTTAATGATTAAGTAATGTTAGGTTACCAGGTCAGTCAATGGGTAGCTAGAGATTGGATGGGTAGCCAAACAACTTAGTCCTTCCGACCCACAGTTCACCGGAGCTGATTTTGAGATAACGTGTCTGGTGATGAGCCTGTCGCTGTCTTTATATCCAAGCACACGATATAAATCTTAAATAAGTTTTGAAATAACTCTCTGGTCCCAGCCTACCTTCTGGGGTTTAAACGGTTCTCTTGAATCGAATTCCGATCACCTAACCACTCGACAATCATGACTATTTAATATAAAGGTTCCTTTACTTCATTTCATATGTAGGTTAGTGACTATAGTTATGGAGTATGCTTTACATGACGTAAGCCTAAAACGTTTCACGGTAAGAGATTAAACCGGGTACCTTTAAAGGTGCTAGCAGCTTCTAAATATTTAATAGCATTCTTAATTTCTTTACAAATGAGACGGTAAAGAAAAACATCATAACATAACCAGCATACCTGCCAATGGTTGCGATAAAAAATTTGAGGATGTGTGAAGTACACGTACACCCACCAGCATCGTGACCTTTCCCAATCTGTCTCAAAGATTAAACAAGAGAAGGGTTTTTAAAAAAGTTATTGGTAAACAGCTCCGAAATTTTTGCAGTCCTTGTACATTCAACAATATTCATGTAATATATAGACAATCTGGAACATAAACTAAGTCATGACCTGTTTAGGTATATATTTAAAAATTATTTGGCAACAATTAGTGAAAATAATAAATGCCTTGTATATTCCCAACACTGTGTTAGACAGAGGTCGAGACAATAATATATTTTTTACACATTTTATCACCAAAGAGTATTTGGGACCACTTCACTGGGGGTAAGCCTATCCTTAATAGAGTTTAACATATTTTATTAATATGTAAATTATTAGCCATTCAACATGGAATGCTGCCAGCGTTCTTGGTTCCATGCCACGAAGGGTAGAGCTGTACGATAATTGTACTTTTTAGTTAATAAATATTATTAATAAAAACATGTAAATTACATAACATACATAAAGACCTATTAAGTCTACTGCAGGACGTAGGCCTCTCCCATAAGGAGAATTTGCAATAATCGCCGCGCTTGGCAAGCGGATTGGTGATCGTAGTACCAGACCAATTGCACCTCTAACGCTGCTGGCCATCTTCAGTCTGATATTTTTTTAGAGATGGTTATCCCGCCATCTATCGGTCGCCATAACGATATTCAAGGCAGTTTCCCTTCGTCGCCTTAGGCAATATTCTTTCGCCGTTACCATACGGCACAAGCGGAAAAATGGATTTATTATTATATATTTAGACCTATGACGAGACCTTTATAGGCGAAACCTATTAAGTTTTGTTTCATATAACAATAAAATAAGTGGGGGAGTATGTTTGGGTTACCCAAATCGGATATGGAACTTCATAATGCGGCGACAATCGTAAGTGATATTTAAAGCCTTATTTTGTTTAAACATTATTCCGTTTTCCTTTGTCATTGAAAAAGTAATTACTTAGGTACAATATTTACCTAAGGCTCGAAATTTATTGCATGATATCTACATAAAAACGGTTTCAGAGAAATAACAATGTATACACGGTGAAATTACTAATATATTTTTATATTATAAGATACATTACACGAAAACAACATTCAAAAAATGTTGATAAGGTTGAGTAAGTTCATTACGCGGTTGATGACCATCTTGAAGCAGCGTAAACATAAGAATGGCCTTCATGTATGACTTTGCTAATTATTCATTGTTGTGTTTCACTTTACAGATAAATTCATTATACTATTTTTAATGATTTTTAATATAAATTCACAAACATAAATTAATAATCACTATAATAATAAATATGTTAAATACTCCTCCCTACTCATCACCGGTGACGTTACCCTAAAATAACCTCCAGTATAATTTTTGGGGTAAAGGGATGTAATTGTAGACCTCTGTCTGCTCCATTATTGGAAACATTCGTGAAGATATTATTTATTTATTTTTTCACTAATTATTGGCAAATAACTTTTAAAGGGATACCTGGGACTAATAAATATAGGACATGTCTAAATTAAGGTCCCAGATTAAAATATGCTAGTTTTGTAATCTTGTGAAAATTAAATAAAGTTATTATTATAATAAATTGTAACTTAGTGTTGCCACAATTCGTGGAATACATAGTAAAACAAATATCGACACATAGACTATAGGCTATATATTCATTCGGATTTTATAAGATTTGACTAATAATATCAAATAAAGCGAAAAAATTCCTGTCCTCTGAAAATTATCTTGGCGTACCCTGCCTAAACCGTACAAGTTACGCAATTACGTAACGTGTTACGTGTGGTTCATTGTTTTAAACAGTTCTAAATAAAAGTCTGCGGCAGTATATATCTATCTTTTACGTGGAAGCTAACATATACTAATTATAAGCCATTAATATATTTAAATTGTATATAAAAATCATATATATATATATGACTATATATATATATGACTATATATATATATATGACTATATATATATATGACTATATATATATATATGACTATATATATATATGACTATATATATATATGACTATATATATATATATATGACTATATATATATATGACTATATATATATATATATATATGACTATATATATATATATATATATATATATATGACTATATATATATATGACTATATATATATATGACTATATATATATATGACTATATATATATATATGACTATATATATATATGACTATATATATATATGACTATATATATATATATGACTATATATATATATATATATATATGACTATATATATATATATATGACTATATATATATATGACTATATATATATATATATGACTATATATATATATATATATGACTATATATATATATGACTATATATATATATGACTATATATATATATGACTATATATATATATGACTATATATATATATGACTATATATATATATATGACTATATATATATATATATATATATATGACTATATATATATATGACTATATATATATATGACTATATATATATATATGACTATATATATATATATATATATGACTATATATATATATGACTATATATATATATGACTATATATATATATGACTATATATATATATATATATGACTATATATATATATTGTTAGCTTGGACATAAAGACGGCAACAGGCTCACCACCTGTCACGTTGTCCCGAAAATATCTTCGGTGGAAGGTGGGTTAAAGGGACTTAATTGTATAGCAGCCTGAAGCTTCTCCGTGATCATGCGGAGAGAAAACATTTGATCCGTGCATCCTCTTCTAGGTCTAAATCCGCATTCTGCCTCCCATAGAAATATTTCCGATTTATCTTGCATCCTACGTGTCAAAACCTTCGAGTAAACTTTACTTGGTAAACTAAACGTGAAGATATTATTTATTTATTTTTTCACTAATTATTGGCAAATAAGTTTTTAAAGGGATACCTGGGACTAATAAATATAGGACATGTCTAAATTAAGGTTCCAGATTAAAATATGCTGTTTTTGTAATCTTGTGAAAATTAAATAAAGAAAGTTATTATTATAATAAATTGTAACTTAGTGTTGCCACAATTCGTGGAATACATAGTAAAACAAATGTCGACACATAGGCTATAGGCCATATATTCATTCGGATTTTATAAGATTTGACTAATAATATCAAATAAAGCGAAAAAATTCCTGTCCTCTGAAAATTATCTTGGCGTACCCTGCCTAAACCGTACAAGTTACGCAATTACGTAACGTGTTACGAGTGGTTCATTGTTTTAAACAGTTCTAAATAAAAGTCTGCGGCAGTATATATCTATCTTTTACGTGGAAGCTAACATATACTAATTATAAGCCATTAATATATTTAAATTGTATATAAAAATCATATATATATGAATATTTTGAATCAATTCATGTATCGAGTACAAACATTAATTTTGATCACACAAATATTTTCCCCTAACGGGATTCGCACCCACAAACCTGAGCTTTGAAATTAGGATCACAAACAACTAGTCCATCGGGTCATTATCCTCCCCAATATTTAAATTCAAATTGTTTATTTCATAGCCACGATAGCCGAGTGGTTGGGTGATCGGAATTCGAATCGAGAGACCCGAGTTCGATGCTCAGGTGGCTCGTACCAATGGGTTTTCAAGATCTATGTTCGATTCATATCGTTGGATTGGACATAAAGAGGGTGACGTGCTGACCACCTGTCACAATATCTTCGGTGGAAGGTGGGTCGAAGGGACCTAATTGTATAGACTAGACCTCGGTCTACCCTGTACAAAATGTATAGAAAAATTATATCATGTGTAAGGTTGAGTACGAATGAAGAAAGAGAAGAATGTTATGTTGTAATGGCCATGAATGAATAAAGAAAAAAATATTTATTATTAATATTGAAATTAATTACTATCGAAAAAAGTATTATCAATTATTTTCCACAATGTTATACACATACAACGCTATGTTACCCGCGACCTTCGCCGATCCGGATCGGCGAAGGTCGCGGGTTCGAATCCCGCCCGTGTCAGTTGAAATTTTAACTTTTTTCTCTTTAATTTAATAACATGAAAGTTCAGCATAAATATGCTTTAAAAATCAATAAAATTGCATATTTTCTCTAACAGAAAATGTATTATATGTTAGACACTATTTAAAAACTATTTCGCGGTGATATTACGTCGACGTCTTCTTACGAGAAACCGGATCTGAACGATGAACCTACTTACGTATCTCGAGTTCGGCTCGGCTGTACGATCTAAAAGTAAACACTGGTTTCTTTAGCGCCCGCGCGTTAATAACATAATCAATTTGGCCGGTTTCCTGATAATGCAACGTCGTCTAATCGTATTCGGGTAATTTTTCACCGAATAAAACTAGAAACGAAGCATCTTCAACACACCGTTTCTTAATATTGAATTTATTTTGTGGTTAAAGATATTTCTTTTTACTTCATATCATCATTATGATGGTATGCTATGCTGGGCTTTTGTTGTTGAATATATGAGAAATTTAAAAAGTTAACTGCCTCGGGCTGCATTCAAACCCGCGACCTCTGTGGTACCACGGCAACGCTCTAACCTTCGAGCCACCGTGTCCCGCACGCGTCAGTTGAAATTATAAATTTCTGTTTTTATCAGGGTATATCTTAAAAATCCACGAGAGCCGATTTGTTGGGTGATCGGAATTCGAGTCAAAGGCCCGAATTCGATCTCCAAGGCTCGTACAAATATGTTTTTAAAAACCTTATGAACGTCTTATGTCGTTCGCTTGGACATAAAGGCGATGGGCTCACCACCTGTCACTTTGACCCAGAAATATTTTCGGTGGAAGATGGGTCTAAAGGACTTAATTGTTTAGACCTCTGTCTACCCCTGTATTGGGAATGGTGTGAAGTAAATTTTTGCGAGTTGGCCTGCAATGGACTTTTCCATGCCAAAGTTAACAAATTTTGTAATTCAGATGCTAAATTAACGTAACCAACTTTTCCTTAGTTCTTCGTTTTTTTTAATTTTGATTTTTCGATTTCTTTTATTTAAATTCTTTTATTTAAAATATGTGTGATGTATTCATTAATCTCTGTTCTCGAGTCATGGATGTTTATGTGCATTTATGATTATTTACTTACGTAAATGTATATTTATATAATAACATTTTAACGTTAGCTTAGATATTACAACGGCAACAGGGACACCACTTGTCACGTTAGCCTAAAAAGCTTCGGTGAAAAGTGGATGGAAAGGACTTCATTATCTAGACCTCAGCCTACCCTAATATGGAAGATTGCGTGAAGATAGTTCGTTTAAACATACTTATATGTACGTGTTAAGCACCGGTCAATTACACGAGTTTACGATATCGTCAAACAATTTTACATGTGGAAATGACGGTGAAAAATTTGTCTTAATTTGCGCACAAGTTTTTTTTAAATGAACATCGATAGACGATTATTAAAAAGTAACAAAACATTAACAAATTTTGTTAAATGAATATAATACAATATTCCCGTGATATTCCATATTTTTATTATAGCAATAGCAAATAAGGTATACTTTTTCACAGAAATCTTTTTACGAGTTTTCGGATAAATAATTTTCTCCAAAGATCTCAAAATGACTTGTCATGGGAAGAGGGTGAAATAGGTGAAAAAGAGCTAACATGCCTTCTAGTTGGAAGGGATTCGAAACCCACTAGTGGCAAATATTTGTGAGATGCATATGAATTTTTATATGTGTATGTAATTATATTGTATCGCTAGCTTGGACATTAAGACGGCGATACACTCACCACTTATCACAATGTCCCAAATGGGTTTCGGTGAAGAGTAGGTCGAAAATTGTCTAAACCATTGTTAACCCCAGTATGGTAAATTGCGTGAAGATATAAATATAATGAATGAAAAGATGAAACCATACCATGTACCTCACGCCGTCGACTATTGCTTTAAGTAACTACTAAGTAGTTGCAGAAGTTTTTAGAAGGTCTTGTATATCCTGGTCTTGGTCTGTTGATCCTTTCAAATTATCCAGTTTAGTCTAGTATTTGTAGAAGGCAATATGGTATAATGTTTGCAATTAATTATTTTACATCTATTGAATAGTGCTTGAAATTCAAAACTCTTAAAAGCTTATGTTTTAAGCACTCTTCAAATGTCTGGCTTTTGTGGAATCTTAACTTTAGATGAGCTAATATAAACATTGTTTTATCGAAAACAAGAACTATTTGGTCCGTATTTTGTATTTAAATAGCGTTGTATGATTGGTGACGTTATGGTGATTAGCAAAAACTCGTGTTTAAATCGAAATATTAAATAGATACATAAACAGATAGGACCACATTTCTCTGATCCCAAAGTAAGTAGTTAAAGCATGTAATAGAATTGGTTACGGAATAGGAAAATAAACAAATAAATAAATAAATATCTTCACTCAATTCCCAATACAGGGGTAGACAGAGGTCTGTTCACTTTCAGGTTGGGGTCTGTATGTTCAGACATTTAAGTCCCTTCGACCCACCTTCCACCGAAGATATTTTCGGGACAACGTGACAGGTGGTGAGCCCGTCGCCGTCTTTATGTCCAAGCCATATAATTCGTATATAAGTTTTAGAAAAACCCATTGGTACGGCCACTTGAGGATCGAACTCGGCTCTCTTGACTCGAAATTCCGACCACCCAACCACTCGGTTATCGTGACAAACCCAAGACAATGAATCAAAAGTAGTTTTCTCCCTCGACTCACACGGGAATCCAAACCGGGACCTTAGAGCTGGCGACACCATGAAAACCATTGTATACGCCACGTCCACGGAGTTCTTCGGAGAAATAAATGAATCATTTTTTTAAATTGAAAATGAAATGAAAACTGAAAATATATTTGTAACGTTATTGAATAGTAAATTAGGTGCGTCTGTGGATTGAAAATACCCGAGAGAAAATAATTGGAAAATGTTACAAGGACATGTCTGAGCCCTAAACAACGATTTTTAGAATATCTATTCTAAAGATCGTTGTTTAGGTTTTTCTTTTTTTTTTCCTATTCGTACGATGTCTGAAGTCACGTTAGCCGAGTGGTTGTTTTTTTGAAAACTTATGTACGATTTGTATAGTTGGCTTGGACACAGATTCACTACCTGTCACGTTGTCCCATAAATGTCTCTGTAGAAGGTGAGTCGAATCGACTTCATTTTCCAGACCACTATTATTACCACCATTATACAGTATTAGGAATGGCGTGAACACTTCTCAAACACATGTGTGGATTTTATTCATATTTCTTCTCTGTTTATACAGTTAGGTTGTAGCTCACTGTCGACTGACATTAAAAAAAACATCTTCACGCAATTCCTATTATTTCCAACACAAGCGTAGACAGATGTCTAGACAATTAAGTACTT
Organism: Sericinus montela; assembly: GCA_029286605.1. Classification (NCBI taxonomy): domain Eukaryota; kingdom Metazoa; phylum Arthropoda; class Insecta; order Lepidoptera; family Papilionidae; genus Sericinus; species Sericinus montela. Next base: position 831,296 of record JAGSMR010000069.1, on the reverse strand, counting down.
TCGACCCACCTTCCACCGAAGACATTTTTTTGGACAACGTGACAGGTGGTGAACCCGTCACCGTCTTTGCCTAAGCCACTGATACAAATCGTGCTTAAGTTTTTGATAAAACCCATTGGTAGAGCCTGCCACCTGGAGATCGAACTCGGGTGTTTTGACTCGAATCTCTATCACACAATCATTAGGCACATCACACATCAATCATTAGAGTCTAATATTATCTTGTTAAATCAAATAAAAAGGGAAAAAACGCGCGATATGAAAAATGATACGCAATAATATAACAAGAATATTGTAAGTGATGTTCTATATGAGCACTAAAGGTAATGGTAGTGAAAAAAATAATATCTTCACGTCATTCCCAATACAAGGGTAGACAGAGGTCTTGTCTAGACATTTAAGTCCCTTCGACCCACCTTCCACCGAAGATATTTTCGACAACGTGACAGCCTGTCGCCGTCTTTATGTCCAAGCCATATAATTCGTATATAAGTTTTGAAAACCATTGTATACGCCACGTCCACGGAGTTCTTCGAGAAATAAATGAATCATTTTTTAAATTGAAATGAAATGAAAACTGTAAATATATTTGTAACGTTATTGAATAGTAAATTAGGTGCGTCTGTGGATTGAAAATACCTGAGAGAAAATAATTGGAAAATGTTACAAGGACATGTCTGAGCCCTAAACAACGATTTTAGAATATCTATTCTAAAGATCGTTGTTTAGGTTTTTCTTTTTTTTTTCCTATTCGTACGATGTCTGAAGTCACGTTAGCCGAGTGGTTGTTTTTTTGAAAACTTATGTACGATTTGTATAGTTGGCTTGGACACAGATTCACTACCTGTCACGTTGTCCCATAAATGTCTCTGTAGAAGGTGAGTCGAATCGACTTCATTTTCCAGACCACTATTATTACCACCATTATACAGTATTAGGAATGGCGTGAACACTTCTCAAACACATGTGTGGATTTTATTCATATTTCTTCTCTGTTTATACAGTTAGGTTGTAGCTCACTGTCGACTGACATTAAAAAAAACATCTTCACGCAATTCCTATTATTTCCAACACAAGCGTAGACAGATGTCTAGACAATTAAGTCCCTTCGACCCACCTTCCACCGAAGATATTTTCGGGACAACGACAGCCTGTCGCCGTCTTTATGTCCAAGCCATATAATTCGTATATAAGTTTTAGAAAACCCATTGGTACGGCCACTGAGGATCGAACTCGGCTCTCTTGACTCGAAATTCCGACCACCCAACCACTCGGTTATCGTGACAAACCCAAGACAATGAATCAAAAGTAGTTTTCTCCCTCGACTCACACACGGAACTGCAACCGACTTTAGAGCTGGCGACACCATGAAAACCATTGTATACGCCACGTCCACGGAGTTCTTCGAGAAATAAATGAATCATTTTTTAAATTGAAATGAAATGAAAACTGTAAATATATTTGTAACGTTATTGAATAGTAAATTAGGTGCGTCTGTGGATTGAAAATACCCGAGAGAAAATAATTGGAAAATGTTACAAGGACATGTCTGAGCCCTAAACAACGATTTTTAGAATATCTATTCTAAAGATCGTTGTTTAGGTTTTTCTTTTTTTTTTCCTATTCGTACGATGTCTGAAGTCACGTTAGCCGAGTGGTTGTTTTTTTTGAAAACTTATGTACGATTTGTATAGTTGGCTTGGACACAGGTTCACTACCTGTCACGTTGTCCCATAAATGTCTCTGTAGAAGGTGAGTCGAATCGACTTCATTTTATTACCACCATTATACAGTATTAGGAATGGCGTGAACACTTCTCAAACACATGTGTGGATTTTATTCATATTTCTTCTCTGTTTATACAGTTAGGTTGTAGCTCACTGTCGACTGACATTAAAAAAAACATCTTCACGCAATTCCTATTATTTCCAATACAAGCGTAGACAGAGGTCTAGACAATTAAGTCCCTTCGACCCACCTTCCACCGAAGATATTTTCGGGACAACGTGACAGGTGGTGAACCTGTCACTGTCTTTGCCTAAGCCACTGATACAAATCGTGCTTAAGTTTTTGATAAACCCATTGGTAGAGCCTGCCACCTGGAGATCGAACTCGGGTGTTTTGACTCGAATCTCTATCACACAATCATTAGGCACATCACACATCAATCATTAGAGTCTAATATTATCTTGTTAAATCAAATAAAAAGGGAAAAAACGCGCGATATGAAAAATGATACGCAATAATATAACAAGAATATTGTAAGTGATGTTCTATATGAGCACTAAAGGTAATGGTAGTGAAAAAAATAATATCTTCACGTCATTCCCAATACAAGGGTAGACAGAGGTCTAGACAACAGTCCTTTGGACACACCTTCCACCGAAGACATTTTTGGGACTACGTGACAGGTTAGTGGCCCGTATCCGTCTTTTTTGTCCAAGCCAACTATATAAATCGAACATAAGTTTTGAAAAAACCCATTGGTCCAGCCTTGGAGATCGGTTTCGGGTCTCGTGACTCGAATTCCGATCACCCAACCACTCGGCTATCGTGACTAATGTAATGTGTCGTGGTAATGGTAGTCTGTTTTAATATTCTTTATCGATCTCAGACTTACTTACTTAATCAACAGCCCGTAATATTCCATTACAGCTAGGCCTAGTGTGGTAGGATTAGTCATAATAATTGCGCTAGACACGAGCATTGGCGATCGCAGTAGTAGAAAACTTGCAGCTCAGATTCTGTTGCAGTCACCTATTCTATTCACGCAATTTTCCATTCTGAAGTCAAATCAAATCAAATCTTTTATTTATAGATATAAGTAACATACATTACATCCATCGATCGTCATTTTTTAATCTACCAAAAAAAAATATCTTCACGCTATTCCCAATACAGGGGTAGACAGGGGTCTAGACAACTAAGTCCCTTCGACCCACCTTCCACCGAAGATATTTTTCGGGACAACGTGACAGGTGGTGAGCTCATGTCACCTTTATGTCCAAGCCAACGATGAAATTCGTAGGTAAGTTTTTGAAAAACTCATTGGTACTGCCACCTGGGGATCGAACTCGGGTCTCTCGACTCGAAATTCCGACCACCCAACAACTCGGCCATCGTGACTTTTTTTAATCTACCAAGAAGATAGAAATAGGCAGATGTTTAGACTATGAAGTCTTTTCGGTCGCTTATTTTAGAAAACGTGACAGGTGGTGAGCCTATCGCCGTTTTAGCGTCCAAGTACACTCACATACATATTTATTTCTTAATATTGCCTGTATTGGGATTCGAACCTACAACCCATAGCTTCGAAAGCAGGATCACTGGTACTCGACTATTGTGTCCACAGCACGTCACCGACCCTAGCGATTTTGAATTTGTGTTTTCTAATATCTTGTGATTTTCTCGCCACATGTTTATTAATTTATTTAATTAACGCCAACATAATGTACACTGTTATAACACATAAAAAAATTAAAACATCTTCACGCAATTCCCAATACAGGGGTAGACAGAGGTCAATTCTAGACAACTAAGTCCCTTTGACCCACCTTCCACCGAAGACATTTTCGGGACAACGTGACCGGTGGTGAGCCCGTCGCCGTCTTTATGTCCAAGCCATAATTCGTATATAAGTTTTGTAGAAGGTCTTGTATATCCTGGTCTTGGTCTGTTGATCCTTTCAAATTATCCAGTTTAGTCCAGTATTTGTAGAAGGCAATATGGTATAATGTTTGCAATTAATTATTTTACATCTATTGAATAGTGCTTGAAATTCAAAACTCTTAAAAGCTTTTGTTTTAAGCACTCTTCAAATGTCTGGCTTTTGTAGAATCTTAACTTTAGATGAGCTAATATAAACATTGTTTTATCGAAAACAAGAACTATTTGGTCCGTATTTTGTATTTAAATAGCGTTGTATGATTGGTGACGTTATGGTGATTAGCAAAAACTCGTGTTTAAATCGAAATATATAAAAAATATATAAATATTAAATAGATACATAAACAGATAGGACCACATTTCTCTGATCCCAAAGTAAGTAGTTAAAGCATGTAATAGAATTAGTTACGGAATCGGAAAATAAACAAATAAATAAATAAATATCTTCACTCAATTCCCAATACAGGGGTAGACAGAGGTCTTGTCTAGACATTTAAGTCCCTTCGACCCACCTTCCACCGAAGATATTTTCGGGACAACGTGACAGGTGGTGAGCCTGTCGCCGTCTTTATGTCCAAGCCATAATTCGTATATAAGTTTTAGAAAACCCATTGGTACGGCCACTTGAGGATCGAACTCGGGTCTCTCGACTCGAAATTCCGACCACCCAACCACTCGGCTATCGTGACTTTTTTTAATCTACCAAGAAGATATAAAATAAAGGGATGTTTAGACTATGAAGTCTTTTTTCGGTCGTTTATTTTAGAAAAACGTGACAGGTGGTGAGCCTATCGCCGTTTTAGCGTCCAAGCACACTACATACACGGCTCTTAATATTGCCTGGTATTGGGATTCGAACTCACAACCCATAGCTCTTGGTGAAAGCAGGATCACTGGTAATTTTGACCTCATTGTGTCCACAGCACGTCACCGACCCTAAGGATTTTGAATTTGTGTTTTCTTAATATCTTGTGATTTTTGCCACATGTTTATTAATTTATTTAATTAACGCCAACATAATGTACACTGTTATAACACATAAAAATTAAAACATCTTCACGCAATTCCCAATACAGGGGTAGACAGAGGTCAAGTCTTGACAATTAAGTCCCTTTGACCCACCTTCCACCGAAGATATTTTTCGGGACAACGTGACAGGTGGTGAGCCTGTCGTTGTCTTTCTTATAATGCTTATTTATAAACATATAAATAAGCATTATGACATATAATGCGAAAGTAACTTTGGCTAAGTGCCATTACGGTCATATGAAACGACAGTTTTCCTCAAGAGTACTTATTAATAAACTAATTTTAAACTATTAACTATTACGAAGAAATAGTATGTTCGTCATAGAGGTCTCTGAAGAGTAAATTAATAAGGGTGTGAAGTTCATGAATGAAATCGATTGATTACTTAATTACATTGAAATTATTCAACATTAGGGTACTTTCTAATATGTATGACTAAGCCCAACTCCCGGTATTTGACGCACCTCAGTTCACGGTCATATGAAACGACAGTTTTCCTCAAGAGTACTTATTAATAAACTAATTTTAAACTATTAACTATTACGAAGAAATAGTATGTTCGTCATAGAGGTCTCTGAAGAGTAAATTAATAAGGGTGTGAAGTTCATGAATGAAATCGATTGATTACTTAATTACATTGAAATTATTCAACATTAGGGTACTTTCTAATATGTATGACTAAGCCCAACTCCCGGTATTTGACGCACCTCAGTTCACGGTCATATGAAACGACAGTTTTCCTCAAGAGTACTTATTAATAAACTAATTTTAAACTATTAACTATTACGAAGAAATAGTATGTTCGTCATAGAGGTCTCTGAAGAGTAAATTAATAAGGGTGTGAAGTTCATTAATGAAATCGATTGATTACTTAATTACATTGAAATTATTCAACATTAGGGTACTTTCTAATATGTATGACTAAGCCCAACTCCCGGTATTTGACGCACCTCAGTTCACGGTCATATGAAACGACAGTTTTCCTCAAGAGTACTTATTAATAAAATTGTTCGAGGCGATATTTGTCATGGCTTATAAGTACTTAGCTTAAATTAAAAACAAAATTTGGTAGGCGAGTTTATTTGGATCTGACGTAACAGCAATTAATATAATAAAAATAATAAATAAATATCTTCACGCAATTCCCAATACAGGGGTAGACAGAGGTCAATTCTAGACAACTAAGTCCCTTTGAGGACTGTAGAGCCTGTCGTCGTCTTTCTTATAATGCTTATTTATAAACATATAAATAAGCATTATGACATATAATGCGAAAGTAACTTTGGCTAAGTGCCATTACAGTTATAGGCGAAAACTGCATGCAAATAGTGTTAGGAAAATACATAGTTATTATAATTAAAATCTTAAGGACCAACAAATCAATATATTATGAAAGAAAATTAAGTAAAGTTTGTATTACATAAAAATTATACATTTCGTTATATGTACGTAAAACCAACAATATATACATTATATACAATACGTAACGAATTCCGTGGACGAGTGGCGTAAACACCAGTTTTCAAGGTTTCGTCATCGCGAGGTCCCGGGTTCCATTCCCGGACTGGGAAATGTAGAAAAAAACAACTACATTTTCTCGGGTCTGGGTGTTTGTGGTGCTTTCGATATTTCCGATTCCCATACCACAAGTACTTAGCTTCTTACATTGGGATCGGAGCAATGTATGTGATGTTGTCCCTATCTATATATGAATTTATTATAATTAGGTAATAATGACAGGTAAACTTATTAATAAACTAATTTTAAACTATTAACTATTACGAAGAAATAGTATGTTCGTCATAGAGGTCTCTGAAGAGTAAATTAATAAGGGTGTGAAGTTCATGAATGAAATCGATTGATTACTTAATTACATTGAAATTATTCAACATTAGGGTACTTTCTAATATGTATGACTAAGCCCAACTCCCGGTATTTGACGCACCTCAGTTCACGGTCATATGAAACGACAGTTTTCCTCAAGAGTACTTATTAATGAAATTGTTCGAGGCGGTATTTGTCATGGCTTATAAGTACTTAGCTTAAATTAAAAACAAAATTTGGTAGGCGAGTTTATTTGGATCTGACGTAACAGCAATTAATATAATAAAAATAATAAATAAATAAATATCTTCACGCAATTCCCAATACAGGGGTAGACAGAGGTCAATTCTAGACAACTAAGTCCCTTTGACAACGTGACCGGTGGTGAGCCCGTCGCCGTCTTCTTATAATGCTTATTTATAAATATATAAATAAGCATTATGACATATAATGCGAAAGTAACTTTGGCTAAGTGCCATTACAGTTATAGGCGAAAACTGCATGAAAATAGTGTTAGGAAAATACATAGTTATTATGATTAAAATCTTAAGGACCAACAAATCAATATATTATGAAAGAAAATTAAGTAAAGTTTGTATTACATAAAAATTATACATTTCGTTATATGTACGTAAAACCAACAATATATACATTATATACAATACGTAACGAATTCCGTGGACGAGTGGCGTAAACACCAGTTTTCAAGGTTTCGTCATCGCGAGGTCCCGGGTTCCATTCCCGGACTGGGAAATGTAGAAAAAAACAACTACATTTTCTCGGGTCTGGGTGTTTGTGGTGCTTTCGATATTTCCGATTCCCATACCTCAAGTACTTAGCTTCTTACATTGGGATCGGAGCAATGTATGTGATGTTGTCCCTATCTATATATGAATTTATTATAATTAGGTAATAATGACAGGTAAACTTATTAATAAACTAATTTTAAACTATTAACTATTACGAAGAAATAGTATGTTCGTCATAGAGGTCTCTGAAGAGTAAATTAATAAGGGTGTGAAGTTCATGAATGAAATCGATTGATTACTTAATTACATTGAAATTATTCAACATTAGGGTACTTTCTAATATGTATGACTAAGCCCAACTCCCGGTATTTGACGCACCTCAGTTCACGGTCATATGAAACGACAGTTTTCCTCAAGAGTACTTATTAATAAAATTGTTCGAGGCGATATTTGTCATGGCTTATAAGTACTTAGCTTAAATTAAAAACAAAATTTGGTAGGCGAGTTTATTTGGATCTGACGTAACAGCAATTAATATAATAAAAATAATAAATAAATAAATATCTTCACGCAATTCCCAATACAGGGGTAGACAGAGGTCAAGTCTTGACAATTAAGTCCCTTTGAGCCACCTTCCACCGAAGATATTTTCGGGACAACGTGAAAGGTGGTGAGCCCGTCGCCGTCTATATTAATTAATATAGTAATTAGTAATATCTGTATGGTATTGTTTGGATAACCAAAAAACAGTAAATTTTTGTTCACGTTGTGGGATAACGTCAAAGGAGCAGATAAGTAAGACCTGGTAAGCTGTTGGACATCTATAAGCAACTTTAATATAAGTAAGTTAGTGTATTGACAGCCTCGCCATGATGGAATGCCGCACTACTATTTGGCGATAGAAATAGATAAAAGTCTATTACTAATCCAGACGACTCCTTATCCCTTACTTATTAAGTACCTTAATAAATATGCTTTATAATATTTTAAGTAATATTTCTAAAATAATGTTTTTCATACCATTATTTAAGTTATCTTTTTAAGAGATTTTTCTCTGGGATATACTGATATTGAAAATCTTCTTAAGATTACGAAATAAGCTATTACAATTAACACTTAACAGATATATATTTACATGTTGTTTCCCTTGTTTGACTCCCTCGGGAAGAAACATGGTTGTAAAATATTACGTAACATATGGATATTTGAAATTCGAAATTACGAGCACATTAATACACAAATACTCAAGTATTTTTAACAACATTCTTAAGACGCCACTGCGTGTGTGTGACTGCTTACATGAATATGTTAGGTTAGGTATACTATACACACATATAAGTGTGTGTTTAGTAATTGTATGGGGTGTGAATGTAAGTGTATTTGTAAATGTATGAGTGGTGCACTCATGTGTATAAAAGTTGTACGGGTTCTGATTTGTATTAAATAAGTGTGTAATAAATGAGAATTTTATTCATTCCATGAATAAATCTGCTTAACATTAAATTAATGTTTATAATATTCTGTACAGTCAAGAATATAACTTCAACGAATATAATAAATGGGTGTTTTATATACATTGAAACCTAAATATATACCATTGATCACGTTGACCATCCTGAAAAATATAGTTAACATGAGACAGGCTAGACGGGACAAGACACACCTCTTGTCCTGTTATCAGGAATCTACTTGCCAAGCCTGGTGATTACAGAGATCTTTTGGGAGAGGCTTATGCCCAAAAATGACTTGACTTTTACAGGCCGTCATGTTAAAATTCATACATATGTACTTAGATAGAGACAAATTCACATACATTGCTCTCATCCCAAAGTAAGCAGCTAAAGCACTGGTGTTATGGAATCGGAAACAAAGGAAACAGACAGACCGCAGTAAATGGAGAAAAAGTGGTTTTTATACATTAAAACGTCCGGGAATCGAACCCGGGACCTCAGAGATGGTGACATCTTGAAAACCGGTATTTATGACTCGTGTTATGTGTTTTAATATTTTGCTTATTTCAGGATGGCGTAATTTATTTTTTAGCTACTCGCGAATATTATATATTTTGAAAAGAAGTGTTGTGCCATATTTAATGATTCACCGGTTATTGTACGTTTGGAAGGCCAGGAATAATTCACAAAGTAACCAAGTGAATTTAACATGTCGTTTAAATTGTACCTACGTCACTCGTCAACAATGTTCATGTAAATAAATGAATGAATGAATGTATGGTAATACTTTTATTGTACACTACAAACAGTAAAATATAAAAAAAACACAAGAGAAACAGGAATCTTAGGTAGCAGGTACAATTCCAAAAATCTATCTTATAAATTTGTATCATCTATCGCCCTTTACAAATAATGCAGCGCAATGAAGGCTGAAGCTAATTTTAAATCTCGATGAATTATGTCACGATCGCCGAGTAGTTGGGTGACCGGAATGCGAATCAGGAGACCGAGTTCAATCCCCAGGTGTCAGGCTCGTACCGATGTTTTTTTGGCGTGCAGATTTTTTTTTATAATTTAATATTAAATTAGTTACTGGCAGTAGAAATTCAACACGTAACATAAAATATTATATATTAGTATTATAATACGTTAAATTACTGTTATTATTTTAGTAAATGGAAATTCTCTTCTTATTTTGCTAAGGTTTATGTTTATTTTTACTTATGAGTATATTTGTAATTTCGCTGTATTACAAAAATAATGTTGATGCATAAATATTAAAAAATTTATACATTTTAATAATGTTACTGGAATCACTAACATATTTTTCTTGAAAGTACGAGTTACTAGGAAAAATAATATTATTTATGAGATGGTATTTATTCAGGCAAGTTTCAGATAAAAGATTTTAAATTTAGGTTAAATCTACAGTTTTATGTTATATATGTATGTAGCATAATAATAAATAACATGATGATTGCCGTCACAGTCGAGTGGTAAGATCTTAATTCGAATTAGGAGGCTCTGTTTCCATCCCATGAGGATTTTAATCGATAATTGCCTAAAAGAAGCGTTAGTAGCCTAACGTTTTTGGGTGTGGACTGCGAAACGTAACGTCGCAGGTTCGGGCCCGACATTCGAATATTGTCGTTAACCACTCCAGACAAGCATTGCAGCTGAATTGGAGTGGTTAACAGGAATACTAGAAATGTTATTTGGAATTGCTTTTTTTCTTTTTAGAAAAAAATATTGATCTTTGATTTGTATCGTTGCCTCTTATCACCTGTCACACCGCAAATACGTTCTGGTGTAATGTAGCTAGAACACGGCAAGTGAGGCCATAAACCTAAGAAAGAAGAAGGACTAAACTGTCTAGACCTTTAAAACCAGTGTTGGAAATAATATGGTGAGCTTATTTCTTTTAAAGACAGGAAAATAAAAACAATAATAAGTCACAATAGCCGAGTGGTGGGTGGTCGGAATTTCCAGTCAAGAGACCCGAGTTCGATCCCCAGGTGGCAGGCTCGTACCAATGGATTTTTCAAATACTTTTTTACGTATTATGTCGTTGGCTTGGACATAAAGTTGGCGACAGGCTCACCCCCTGTCACGATGTCCCGAAAATATCTTCGGTGGAAGGTGGGTCAAAGGGACTTAATTTTCTAGACTAGACCTCTGTCTACCCCTGTGTTGGGAATTGTGTGAAGACATTTATTTTATTTTATTTAAAATACAAACATTAATAGCTATTTTTTATTATCAAACATGAAAAATATAACTAACATTAAAGATATAACAATAGTTGATTCACTTCACACTAAATAATTTTATGAATCAAATTCATTTTAATATAATTAAAAATTAAATTAAACACCTACCAGCAAATAATTTATAAATAATCGTAAACCCTAATGCAAAGTATACGGAAGTTTTGCTCTTATGTTAGAAAAATTTTTTTCCTCATTAACCCTACCAAGAAACGAACCCGAGTCCTCATAGCTAGCGACACCATGAAAACTGTCGTACTCGCCACTTTTCAACACAGATGCGAACAAAGGATAATATATAATACGTTATACTTTGTATACACTAGGCTACAAATTATACTAATACGTTGAAATTTGTATTTTCATTCGTTCGCGATAGAACATAATTTGAGAGACTCCTTAAATATCCCACTACATAATTACATACATACATTGGGATCTGTTAAAGTCTACTTCACGATATTGGCCTCTCCCATAAGAGCGCGTCCGCGACGAATTCACGTCAATGGAAAAACGAACGGATCATCGTAAAAACCCTAGTTCCGCTTCAATATCGAAGACCTATAGAGCTTATACGCGACGAATATCTCATTTAAATTCGAATTTACGCGTAAAATTTAAAACGGTTCATTCCGTATTAATTTCAAGCGAGAAAAAAACAAGTGAACAATGCCGATGACTTGTAATGTGTGAGTTCAACGATCCCCGCGCTGCAGCGTGCAATAAAAACACTGTTTATGTGTCTACCCTTTTTAGTTCAGTGAGTCGATAGAATTCGAAAATGCACTTAAAGTTCATTTATAGAACTACAGTTAAATACGGTGCGAGCTGTCTGACCTTGTGTTCGCCAATTCGCTTGCCAAGCGTGGCGATTGTGCCAAACCCTCTCATAGGGGTGAGGCCTTTGTCCTGCAGTGTCCCTTTACAGGCTGTTATATACATAACAATAACAAACTTATGTTATTAAATTAACTGTCCATTGCCGGATATTGGTAACGATCGATTTTTGTGTACCAAGTCTGCTCAAGTATAATAGTGCCGCATACGGTTAAATATCGCTATTATATGCGTATCTTAGTATATATAGTAAGAGTAAATGAAGGTACAGAATTACGTACATTCGTAATGTATAGTATGAAAAAGTAATCTTCAAAGAGGGCATCACCACAACGGTTTTGTAGTGTTTGAACTTAGCAATGGCTAGATTACCAAAAAGTATATAAACACTACAAAGAATATTAATATATATTATATTTTAGACTATATATAATCATGGTTTGCAGGTTTGAAAGATGACCACATCACAAAAATCGATAAGGGCATGCTTCGATGGTTTGGGCACGTTTAACGAATGAGTGAAGACTGAATGGCGAAGAAAATACATAGCGCGAAAGTTAATATTAAAAGGGCCGAGACTAACTTTCGAAGACCATGTGAGCAAATTGATCGAAGAGAGGAGGGTCAAGAGTACTCGGATACCTAGTCGTGCATGTATGAAGAAGATAATGAATCTAAAAGAAGCGAAAGAGGTGTGTAAGGATCGCGACACTTGGCGATTTGTTCTCTCTGGCTACCCCGTCAGGGATTGTGCGTGAAGTTAAGTAAGTAAGTAAGTATATATAACCAAGATTACTATGGCCAAATATATAAAACAACTACCAATTTTATTGCTATATTTATTCAGAAAATATTTCCTGTCGTCGTGAGAACTTCGGAAAACAATATATTTACGAACACACTTGGGTTAAAATGCAATGACCTCTCAAAATTTACACAAACACAATAAATAAATAAAATAAATGTCTTCACGCAATTCCCAATACAGGGGTAGACAGAGGTCTAATCTAGGCAATGAAGTCCCTTCGACCCACCTTCCACCGAAGATATTTCCGGGACAACATGACAGCCCGCAGGTGCAGGTGGTGAGCCCGTCGCCGTCTTTATGTCCAAGCCAACGATGTAATTCGTACATAACTTTTTGAAAAACCCATTGGTGCGAGCCTGCTACCTGGGGATCGAACTCGGGTCTCTTGACTCGAAGTTCCGACCACCCAACCACTCGGCTATTGTGACTTTTTTTATTACTACTGACTACTTTAGGAGCTTTGTGGTCACAGGTATACGATTACTGAATTTCATATAAATCGATGTTGATTGATCTGTATTCCATATTAATTTTTTTTTATATAGAAAAGGGAGGCAAACGAGCAGGTGGCTCACGTGATGGTAAGTGATTACCACCTCCCATGAACACCCGTAATACCAGAGGCATAGCAGATGCGTTGCCTCCCTAAGAGTACTCCCCCCCCCCCAGAATTGGGGGAGGGGAGTGTGTGGTCCACCGGTTACCTGCACTCACCAGACGAAACGCAGAAATTTGTTTGTTAGACTTCTACTTCACGCCGGTATTCTGTGAGGTCGTGGTACTTCCCCGGTCGAGGCGGCCCATTCATGCCACAACAAAAGCTGATGCGTGGCTCTACCACTGTCAATGCAATGCTTATGCGATAGAATTGAATTTACATTCGGTTGCAGTCGAAATACAGGATGCTCAATCGCTCGGAAAGAAACCAGAATCACACACCTATTTTTTCTTACCAAATGGTTACTAGATGGTAATGAACGAAATTAGACTAAAGAAACCCGAGTTCGAACCCTACAAGGTAGGCCAATGACAAACCTACCAACGAACAACCAATGAGTTATTTCAAAACTTATGTACACGTAATCACGATAGCCGGAATGTAGAGTCGAGAGACCCGAGTTCGATCCCCAGGTGGCAGGCTCGTACCAATGGGTTTTTTCAAAAACTTATGTAGGAATTATATCGTTGGCTTGGACATAGAGACGGCGACGGATTTACCACTATGTAACGTTATGTCAAAAAATATCTTGGGTGGAAGGTGGGTCGAAACGACTTAATCGTCTAGACCTCTGTCTACCCCTGTATTGGGAAAGGCATATTTATTTCCCTATCTAATTGTACATCGCATCATTAAATAAGCTCCAGTGAAATGTGGATCGAAGAGGCCAAATTGTCTAGACCTCTGTCTACCCCAGTATGTGCGTGAAGATGAAAAGAAAGGTGGTAATGGTGACTACAGACGTCTATTTTCATTCACAACATTGTGTTGTAGGTGCGTAGATAAGCGACTTAAATGGAACGATTAGGAAAATTGGAAAGGGAGAAGGAAATTTCGACTTTTCATGCTCATAAAAATTTCCTTTTTTTTTGGGAACTGGTTGTGGACTACATAACAGCCCACCTGACAACTAACTACTGCAGCACACGGAAATCTGCGTGATCACAGTAGGTACAGTGTGTACTAGTTCAGATGTCAAATACTTGTATTTATTGCTGTTAAATATGTCCTCAACGTTGATTATTTTATTCAAACCATGTCATCATAGATGCCACAGAAATTTCAAAAACTGTTAATGTTTTCTTAAGTATATATTATATAAATAGTATATGTAGTAGTAGAGTAAAATAGAGATAGAGTAAATACGTGATATTTATTCTGTATGTATTTATTATTGCTATAGTATTGGTATAGTATTTTTTGTAATAATTACTTTGTCCTTATTTATTATCTGCACCCATCACTTGATTCTCTGCGCATACCAAAGGTTGACAGAGAACGTCTATAAGCATTAAGTCCGCCATTTATTATTTTTTTCTTGTACAAATAAAGTTAGAATAAATGAATAAATAAATAAGTTGTTTTTTAAGAATTATAGATAGTTATTATTAAGAACTTTAAACAAAGAAAAAACAATAAGACAATTAAGTCCCTTTGACCCTCCTTCCACCGAAGATATTTTCGGGACAACGTGACGGGTGGTGAGCCTGTCGCCGTCTTTAGGTCCAAGCCAACGATATTCGTACATAAGTTTTTAAAAAACCCATTGCTACGAGCCTGCCACCTGGGAATCGAACTCGGGTCTCTCGACTCGATATTCCGACCACCTTGAGACACATTGAGCTATCGAAGTTCTTTTGACTCGAAACATATATAGGAGTACCGATGGGATGGACTCTCCTCCTTAGGTTACTAATATACATGGGTAGTCCTGTAGCTCATCATCTAAATAATAGAATAAATCAATAAATAAATATTTTCACACCTTTCCCAATACAGGGATAGACATAGGTCTAGACAATTGAGTCTTTTCGACCTACTTTCCACCGAAGACATTTTTTTGGGACAACGTGACGGTTGGTGAGCCCATCCCCGTCTTTATGTTAAAGCCAACGATATTAATCGTACATAAGTTTTTAAAAGAACCCATTGGTACGAGCCACCAGGGGATCTAACTCGGGTCAATTATCTTGCCATACTATTTAGTCGCAGAAACTCTCATTGGTATGAGGCTGCCACCTGCGGATCGAACTCGGGCCAATTCCCTTAATTTGGCTATCGTGACGTGCCATGCTATTTAGCCACAAAAATGGGGTAACACTCTAGTACTGACCCAGCTACTTCCCGGTTCAGCAAACGAGTAAATCTTCGAAAAGTATGAAAAAAAAACCTGGTCTTGCGTACCGAACTGTTGCAATAAATTATTTGTCCAAGTTCCACGCCTCGTTGGGTCGTCCGTACGTAACGTAACACGTAACGAGCAGCGAGCTCTTCAATTGAACGACGTACGCCAGTAGGATAATGTATTTATGATATTTAAATAGATTCTAAAGACACAGAGTATTGTAGTGTAGTATTCCGTTTCTTTTATTGCGTTTTATTATTCATTCGATATTATCACGTTACAATGAATATGGCAGAAGTATCTTCACTTTCCGACGACCTGATAACCGAGTTAGTAGTGACCCTGCCTTCGAAGCTAAGAGTTTCGGATTCGAATCCTGCTTGGAGCAAACGTATGTGTGATGAATATGAATGTTTGTACACGTGTCAGGGATGTTATTTTATTATTTTTATATTCTTATATATATCTACACGCCCTTCTATCTACATGTCCTTTCCACCCATCTTCCACCGAAAACATGTTTGGGACTAGGTGACAGGTGGTGAGCCTGTCGCCATCTTTATGTCCAAGTCAACGATATTAATCGTACATAAGTTTTAAAAGAACCCATTGGTACGAGCCACCAGGGATCTAACTCGGCTCAATTATCTTGCCATGCTATTTAGCCACAAAATGGGTAACACTCTAGTACTGACCCAGCTACTTCCCGGTTCAGCAAACGAGTAAATCTTCGAAAAGTATGAAAAAAAAACCTGGTCTTGCGTACCGAACTGTTGCAATAAATTATTTGTCCAAGTTCCACGCCTCGTTGGGTCGTCCGTACGTAACGTAACACGTAACGTGCAGCGAGCTCTTCAATTGAACGACGTACGCCAGTAGGATAATGTATTTATGATATTTAAATAGATTCTAAAGACACAGAGTATTGTAGTGTAGTATTCCGTTTCTTTTATTGCGTTTTATTATTCATTCGATATTATCACGTTACAATGAATATGGCAGAAGTATCTTCACTTTCCGACGACCTGATAACCGAGTTAGTAGTGACCCTGCCTTCGAAGCTAAGAGTTTCGGATTCGAATCCTGCTTGGAGCAAACGTATGTGTGATGAATATGAATGTTTGTACACGTGTCAGGGATGTTATTTTATTATTTTTATATTCTTATATATATCTACACGCCCTTCTATCTACATGTCCTTTCCACCCATCTTCCACCGAAAACATGTTTGGGACTAGGTGACAGGTGGTGAGCCTGTCGCCATCTTTATGTCCAAGCCAACGATATTAATCGTACATAAGTTTTAAAAGAACCCATTGGTACGAGCCACCAGGGATCTAACTCGGCTCAATTATCTTGCCATGCTATTTAGCCACAAAATGGGTAACACTCTAGTACTGACCCAGCTACTTCCCGGTTCAGCAAACGAGTAAATCTTCGAAAAGTATGAAAAACCTGGTCTTGCGTACCGAACTGTTGCAATAAATTATTTGTCCAAGTTCCACGCCTCGTTGGGTCGTCCGTACGTAACGTAACACGTAACGAGCAGCGAGCTCTTCAATTGAACGACGTACGCCAGTAGGATAATGTATTTATGATATTTAAATAGATTCTAAAGACACAGAGTATTGTAGTGTAGTATTCCGTTTCTTTTATTGCGTTTTATTATTCATTCGATATTATCACGTTACAATGAATATGGCAGAAGTATCTTCACTTTCCGACGACCTGATAACCGAGTTAGTAGTGACCCTGCCTTCGAAGCTAAGAGTTTCGGATTCGAATCCTGCTTGGAGCAAACGTATGTGTGATGAATATGAATGTTTGTACACGTGTCAGGGATGTTATTTTATTATTTTTATATTCTTATATATATCTACACGCCCTTCTATCTACATGTCCTTTCCACCCATCTTCCACCGAAAACATGTTTGGGACTAGGTGACAGGTGGTGAGCCTGTCGCCATCTTTATGTCCAAGTCAACGATATTAATCGTACATAAGTTTTAAAAGAACCCATTGGTACGAGCCACCAGGGATCTAACTCGGCTCAATTATCTTGCCATGCTATTTAGCCACAAAATGGGTAACACTCTAGTACTGACCCAGCTACTTCCCGGTTCAGCAAACGAGTAAATCTTCGAAAAGTATGAAAAAAAAAAACCTGGTCTTGCGTACCGAACTGTTGCAATAAATTATTTGTCCAAGTTCCACGCCTCGTTGGGTCGTCCGTACGTAACGTAACACGTAACGAGCAGCGAGCTCTTCAATTGAACGACGTACGCCAGTAGGATAATGTATTTATGATATTTAAATATATTGTACTGTTAGTATGCAAATACAATTCAAATATACTATGTAGTTAAAAATATGGTTCGAGCAATTTAGATACCTTTTTCTTTTTTTATATGAAAGAGAGAGAAGATAAACTAGTAAGCTTCTTACCTGAAAAGAGGTTACTGATAGCTGTGCAAGTATATATCACCTAGAAATATAGATTATTTCTAGGTGAGGTGTGATCCGGCGAGGACTAGTATGTAAAGGAGGTTCGTGATCTGAGGAGATAGATCTAAGCTAGTTAACATAAATTAAATATAACTTTATTGTAAATATAACCAAACATAAAAATCACGGAAAGAAAACAAAGACAGACAACAGTACAATAGGCGGCCTTATCACTAAAAGTAATCTCTTCCAGGCAACCTTTGGATGGACAGGAATTATAGTATAATAAGAAGACGGACACACATACATACACATTTACGTACATACATAACTACAAACATACATGTGCTCTCGAGAACTCGTTCTATATGAGAAATCTTACATCTTTCGCGTCGCAGGAACTTCGATAGCTCGTTGTAGGAGGTAAATTGTTTTTGCTAAATTATCCTTGGAAACATAGATGTCATCACAGGATTGACATACAAATAATCCGATGCATCACTGAAAAATACAATAAATTACGCGTTGTATTAAACAGATATATGATTTCAAAATTTATTTACAAATAGAACACTCCAGTAATAAAAGATGACATCAATCGCTTCACCACAAACACACACACACACACACATACACTCGTGTTGCAAATAGCACGGGAAAGTATCAACGCACACCAATATACCCCCTTCCGGGGCATAGACAATTGATTGTTTACGAGCGAAGGCGAGTTCGCAAGCAATGTTGGACACGTGGCTATTCATATATCATACTAATTATACATATATCTAAAACAAGACAGTTTTTTTTGTACCTTAATTAAATAATAACAACGGACTTTCATACACATCATCTCGTTTTTATAGGATTATATGTATTATGACAGATAACTGAATAATAAGTGACGGTCCTTAAATGTTCTGTTTTCCAAATACGTTCATAGAAATTTAATGTTTGCTCCAGTTACATTAGAACCCGCGACCCAGGATTACTAAGGTTAAATTTGTAATAAGTAATAATAAATAAAAATATATCTTCACGCAATTCCCAATACAGGGGTACACAGAGGTCTAGTCTAGACAATTAAGTACCTTCGACCGACCTTCCACCGAAAATATTTTCGGGACAACGTGACAGGGGGTGAGCCCGTTGCCGTCTTTATTTTAAAGCCGTCCGGGTGGCGAGCTCGTACCAATGGGTTTTTCAAACACTTACGTATCAATTATATCGTTGGCTTGGACATAAAAGTCGGCGACGGGCTCACCACCTGTCATGTTGTCCCAAAAATATATTCGGTGGAAGGTGGGTCGAAAGGACTTAATCGTCTAGACCCCTGCATAGGGAATGGCGTGAAGATATTTATTTTATTTTTGTATTTATATAATGTTACAGACCAATTAACTTGGTTTTTCATAATATACTGTTTGATAGCGATAACTTCATCATATCTATTTGAATATCTATAATGAATAGCGGTCAACAATAATTTACGGCAGAACTTAGCCAGCGAGAATAAAGTAAGCGACAGCATGATATTTAAATAGATTCTAAAGACACAGAGTATTGTAGTGTAGTATTCCGTTTCTTTTATTGCGTTTTATTATTCATTCGATATTATCACGTTACAATGAATATGGCAGAAGTATCTTCACTTTCCGACGACCTGATAACCGAGTTAGTAGTGACCCTGCCTTCGAAGCTAAGAGTTTCGGATTCGAATCCTGCTTGGAGCAAACGTATGTGTGATGAATATGAATGTTTGTACACGTGTCAGGGATGTTATTTTATTATTTTTATATTCTTATATATATCTACACGCCCTTCTATCTACATGTCCTTTCCACCATCTTCCACCGAAAATATTTTCGGGACAACGTGACAGGGTGAGCCCGTTGCCGTCTTTATTTTAAAGCCGTCCAGGTGGCGAGCTCGTACCAATGGGTTTTTCAAACACTTACGTATCAATTATATCGTTGGCTTGGACATAAAAGTCGGCGACGGGCTCACCACCTGTCATGTTGTCCCAAAAATATATTCGGTGGAAGGTGGGTCGAAAGGACTTAATCGTCTAGACCCCTGCATAGGGAATGGCGTGAAGATATTTATTTTATTTTTGTATTTATATAATGTTACAGACCAATTAACTTGGTTTTTCATAATATACTGTTTGATAGCGATAACTTCATCATATCTATTTGAATATCTATAATGAATAGCGGTCAACAATAATTTACGGCAGAACTTAGCCAGCGAGAATAAAGTAAGCGACAGCATGATATTTAAATAGATTCTAAAGACACAGAGTATTGTAGTGTAGTATTCCGTTTCTTTTATTGCGTTTTATTATTCATTCGATATTATCACGTTACAATGAATATGGCAGAAGTATCTTCACTTTCCGACGACCTGATAACCGAGTTAGTAGTGACCCTGCCTTCGAAGCTAAGAGTTTCGGATTCGAATCCTGCTTGGAGCAAACGTATGTGTGATGAATATGAATGTTTGTACACGTGTCAGGGATGTTATTTTATTATTTTTATATTCTTATATATATCTACACGCCCTTCTATCTACATGTCCTTTCCACCATCTTCCACCGAAAATATTTTCGGGACAACGTGACAGGGTGAGCCCGTTGCCGTCTTTATTTTAAAGCCGTCCAGGTGGCGAGCTCGTACCAATGGGTTTTTCAAACACTTACGTGTATCAATTATATCGTTGGCTTGGACATAAAAGTCGGCGACGGGCTCACCACCTGTCATGTTGTCCCAAAAATATATTCGGTGGAAGGTGGGTCGAAAGGACTTAATCGTCTAGACCCCTGCATAGGGAATGGCGTGAAGATATTTATTTTATTTTTGTATTTATATAATGTTACAGACCAATTAACTTGGTTTTTCATAATATACTGTTTGATAGCGATAACTTCATCATATCTATTTGAATATCTATAATGAATAGCGGTCAACAATAATTTACGGCAGAACTTAGCCAGCGAGAATAAAGTAAGCGACAGCATGATATTTAAAATGAAAGCGCAAACGAAGCGTAAACCATTACTGTTCCATACATGTATACATACAATTAAACGGCTTGTTCAAGTAGACTGCAGGACAGGCCCTGTACAGGAGTGTAGACCACGAAGCACCTTGCACCTCCGATGCTGGCTGCTCTCCATAACCGGTCTCCTGAATTTCGATCCTATATTTTTGAAACGATTATCCCACCATCTATCGGAAGCCAATTGCATTTACCAGGTTTTACCCCGAGTCGCATGTTATGTTACTCACGGGAAAAATAAAGTAAGTAGTAACTACTCGACAAATAGAACTTTATTTATAATCACGCTAGCCAAGTGCTTCGGTTGTCGGAATTTCGAG